>NIVC01002740.1:0-5000 GCA_002269645.1 Macrostomum lignano
TCTTATCTATCTATCTACCTATCTATCTATCTATCTATCTATCTATCTATCTATCTATCTATCTATCTATCTATCTATCTATCTATCTATCTATCTATCTATCTATCTATCTATCTATCTATCTATCTATCTATCTATCTTATCTATCTATCTATCTATCTATCTATCTATCTTACTATCTATCTTATCTATGCTATCTATCTATCTATCTACCTATCTATCTATCTATCTATCTATCTATCTATCTATCTATCTATCTATCTATCTATCTATCTATCTATCTATCTATCTATCTATCTATCTATCTATCTATCTATCTATCTATCTATCTATCTATCTATCTATCTATCTATCTATCTATCTATCTATCTATCTATCTATCTATCTATCTATCTATCTATCTATCTATCTATCTATCTATCTATCTATCTATCTATCTATCTATCTATCTATCTATCTATCTATCTATCATCTATCTATCTATCTATCTATCTATCTATCTATCTATCTATCTATCTATCTATCTATCTATCTACTATCTATCTATCTATCTATCTATCTATCTATCTATCTATCTATCTATCTATCTATCTATCTATCTATCTATCTATCTATCTATCTAATCTATCTATCTATCTATCTATCTATCTATCTATCTATCTAAACTATCTATCTATCTATCTATCTATCTATCTATCTATCTATCTATCTATCTATCTATCTATCTACTATCTATCTATCTATCTATCTATCTATCTATCTATCTATCTATCTATCTATCTATCTATCTATCTATCTATCTATCTATCTATCTATCTATCTCACAGTTTCCCTATGCCGACCAAAAGCCGAAGCTGGTACAGCTCGCATCACCGCCAAGCAAGAGTACCTCAACAACAAACAGTCGTCCACATGGCCAAGCAGTACCAAGGTGTGCGTTCGGCTGTGAGGCGACTATCTCCAGAACATGGCCGGCAGTTTGATCGCCAGCGTGACGGCGATGTCAGATCTAGAAGCCGCCATCGCCAAAAGAGACCGCGCTACGCAGGACAGGACGGGCGGCGACCGGCAACAACGTCGGAATGCAGGTGGTCGCTGAAACCGCCGCGTCCGGAGTCGCCCGCCAAGTCAAACAGCTGTTTCGTGCTGCTCACCACCTGGAAAATTGCAGGTGACACCATCTTCGATCCGACTAAAGTCTCAGCAGCTGAAAACACTAATCAGGCCTGCAGTGCCCACGGAATCGACAAAATCGCGGATTGCTGAGAACGCCGATCAGTGGGAAGTCAGCACGCTAGCACAATGCAGAGCCATTATGAGATCAGCATCCGATCATCTAGCTGCTGAACTTCTGGAAGCCAGGAAGGACGCTGACCCTTCTGATTGGGAAACCGGCTGGCAAGTCGTTTTCACTGGGCGGCGAAGGACCTCGGCAGAAGATCAGCTACAGCCCTGATCTGCTGCAATACCGGCTGAAAAAAATGTCCATCGAGCTGAAGGTACCGAATTTACTGCTAACAAAGTAGGACTATCTCTTCTTTTGATACTGTGATTGTAAGCAACCAAACCACCAGCTCTATGGGGGTTCCCGTTTCAAACCTCTTGTCTGGGTGGTGGGTTCGAATCAACCCCACCAAGCCGCCAGCCCTGTGACAACTGAGGCAGGGAGGGAGGCAACCAGCAGGGAATCGTCCCTCCAGCCCTTCAACGGGCATGGAAGAATCTCCCGACTGGCGAGGCTTTAACGAGGAACCGAGCATGCTAAGCCATACGGACGAGGACAACCAAGCTTGCCCGCCGATTTTTCCGACAGAAGAGCCGCCTGAAGGGCTCAATTCGCAAATGCAGGGTCCAGTTGCCTGTGACCAGGGCTGGACACGGGGGTGGTCTGTGACCAGACACCCCTCCACCTGCAAACTCCATTGCTGCTGATCAAACGAATCAGCTATTTCAATACTGCCATCTTGACTTCGAGTCGTCAACAGCAGAGTCAAGTCGCCTGTGACCAGGGGCTTGACACGGGGGTGGTCTGTGACCAGACATCCCCAGCTGCTGCTAATAGCAACAACATCGATGCCAGCCAAGCTGACTCTTTCGTGTCTTTTGCGACACCCACCGACAACGTTGCATTTTTACAGAGTAGATTTGCTTGCGCTGAGCCACCCAGGCTTGCCAGTGACAGCAATAGGGACAGTCTTGAGCTGACCCCTCCTCGATCGGCACTTGCTCAACCAAGCCAGATTAACGTCCATAGGGACTTAAGAAAGACTGGAAACTGACCCTATCGAAAAGTCAACGATCGCGATCGGCGATGAGAGTCTCTCTGAGCCCGGGCAAGCGCACCCAGATGTACAATTTGAAATTTTTCCGAATCTACGCGCTGAGAACCTATATCAGGGTGCTGCGTGAGCAGTTGAAAAGCCTAGCTCAGCTGTCAAAGCGGTCATTCTCTTCCCTTGTGGTCATGACCTGTCGAGACAATTTGAAGGTGTCCTCGACAAACAGCTCACGACAATCGTGAATCATTGTCGCAAGGCCTTTCCAGAGGCAAACATCTACACACTTGACTCAGTGGTGGATGCCGAGGCAACGGACAGCGTCCGAAGCAATGTGGAAAAATTGAACCGCCATGCCCAGAATCTCAACCAGAAGGGGCACATGTCACTACCCAGACAGGGTTTGACCTTCCTGTCAGACAAGGTCACACTATCTGACCAATCGGCCTTGGAGGTCTTCAGGATTGTCTATGGCAAAGTACAAAAAATTGTAGGTTTTAGGAATGCGGCTAGCAACCAAGTCTTGAACTTATCGAATTATCGTCTTTCTGACTGCGAAACCGAAATTTTAGGAATGGGGAAGAACTTTGTGCCAGCCCCAATTGTTTATGGGTCCAGCGTCCTTTCTGACTCCATCAAGGTTTTCAAGCAGAGAATAGTTCTTAACTCCCTGCTTCAGCGTCGCACGTGTGCTTTCACCCCGCGCATCCCTTATACTGGCCGAGCTTCGATCCCCAACATCAACTTGGACAAGTGGCGCTCTCACAGAGACCTTTTTGAAAGCCTTGACAGGATTAGAATTCCAAGAATCATACACAACAAGCCAAACCTTCAGGAGCAGCAGAGAATGGCACTGAAGACTCTTCGAGACAATAGCAGTATCGTCATTAAACCTGCCGACAAGGGCAGCAATATGGTCGTTTTGAATCGAACAGATTACATACTGGAAGCTAACAGGCAGCTCTCCAACAGGACCTTCTACCAACCCCTTGACACTGCAATGAGCGCCCAGACCAGTGCCATTATCAAAGCCATTTTTCAAGATCTTAAAGAAGAAAGATAATTACTAATCATCAATACTCGCAACTGATTCCGCCAACTATTCCAAGAGATCGAATTTTTTACCTTTTGCCAAAAATCCATAAGGATCCCGAAGAATGGCCTACTCCTGGAGTGCCTCCTGGGAGACATTGTCTCGGACTGCAGCTCGGAAAGCTACATGAGCGCCAAATTTATCGATCTCTTCCTACAGCGATCGCTAAGGAACAAGACTCCTTCATCCGAGACACGGACCACTTTCAAGCGGCTATTAATGATTTGATTTTTGAAAAAGACGAAAATGTCTTTCTGGTTACAATATGTTGAATCCCTGTACACCAATATGATAAGGGGATGGACGTTATAGATGCCTTTCAAACATTTCCCCAAACCTCAAGGCCTAACCATGCGCTCCTGGACATTAACTTGAACAAAAATGATTTTGTTTTCAACGACACGCGCTACCTTTCAAAGGCACAAGCATGGGAAAGGCCTTTTGCATCCTACGCCAACATGTCTGCCTGGGTTTTAGAAACTGCGTCCGTTTACCCTCGTTTCTTCAAGCGCTACATCTGACGACATTTTTATGGTCTTCGTCGGCACTGAAGACGAACTAAAGGAGATGCACAAGCATCTGAATGAGTTCGATTGCAACATCCGACTCACGATGCAATACAGCAAAGAGAAGGTTCACTTCCTGGACTGCTGTGTCAGTCTGACTGACGAGGCAACAACAAGAGACTTTCGTGCTCAATCTACTTCAAACCCACCGATTCACGCCAGCTTTTAAATCCGGGGTCTTTTCACCCAAAGCACACTTTCAAAGGTATACTGAAATCTCAGTTCCTCCGTTACGCTCGCCGTTGCACATTTAAAGAAGACTTCGATGAGGCCAGCAGCAGCTTAACAAGCATCCTGAAGAAACAAGGATATTCTGTCGCTTAATCAGGGATTCTAAAAAATCTGCCCTCATCAGCTGGGCCTCTACATTGATGGTCGGTGGGAGTTCGGCTTCCAGGATTGGTGGCAATCTAAGCTGCCGTCCTTGCAGAGAGCACGGGCATTTTGGCCAAGTTTGTTTAGGGTCCAGCGCTACAAAAATGATTTACAAAATTTGTCAAAAAGTCCGCTGTGACTCCAGGAATGTGGTGTATGCCATTCTGTGCAAGACTTGCAATGACCGCTGTATCTACGTAGGTGAGACTGGAGGCGCTCTTAAAGTCAGACTTCAGGCTCACCTGAGCGACATCAGACTGGCTAAGGACACCCCAATCTCCAGGCAGCTTTCGGTCACCAAACCACAGTATTCAGGACCTCCGCTTTATGGGTCTGTGGTACCTCAGTACTGAGTGCCTGACCACTAAAGAGGGTGCTCAACGCAGGCGGAGGAATATGGAGCAGAAGCTCATCGCTTTACTACAGACCCAGACTCCAGCAGGCTTAAACACCGTCATCACTGAAAAAGACGCCTGCATCCCAATAGTGATCCCTTTCACGGACCACTCTGGGCGAATTGTTCATCAAATTCGCACGGCCATTTCGAACCACGCTGCAGAGCTGGATACGGTGGCTGCCTATACTCGCTCACGCTCATTAAGGACATTCTATGTCCATCCAATCTGCCCGCCGTAACTAATGTCAGGCCCGAAACTCAAACCTCTTTTCAGTTGAGCACTAGATGTACAG
>NIVC01002740.1:12500-144181 GCA_002269645.1 Macrostomum lignano
CCGAGGAATATCACGTGACCATTCTGGACGCTGAGACGGACCAGGATGAGGAGGTGAGCCAGACATGCGTTTCGTGTGTTTTGAAATAATCGTTTTTTGTCGCCACCCCTGGATTGCCCCTGAAATGTAATCTAATATTCGAGCGTTCGAAATTGGATTTGTAGCGAGCCGGCGGCCGCCGTGTTCCGAGACGTCACGTGACTCCATCAATGGCGTCACCAGACACCCTATGATGCGGGCAGACGGGCTGAAAATTGAATTTTAGTCCCGCTTATGAAACATGGAAAACTGTGAATGCAGACGGGACTCAAAGACAGGCACGCAAAAGAATATAGGGTTATAATCTAAAAAATAAATGAAGGACATTGTGCCATAAAGTAGGACAAACGTAGAAACACACAGGGGTCATGGAAACGACACATACAAGGCCATAAAGAAGACACACACTGCCATACGAGTAAACAAAGACGTACACAAGGGCATAAAAAGGACACACAAGGTCATAAATAAAGACATGCACAAGGTCAAAAATAAAGACATACACAAGGTCATAAATAAAGATGTACAGAAGGTCATAAATAAAGACATACCCAAGGTCATAAATAAAGACATACACAAGGCCATAAATAAAGACATACACAAGGTCATAAATAAAGACATACACAAGGCCATAAATAAAGACGTACACAAGGGCATAAACAAGACATACACAAGGCCATAAATAAAGACATACACAAGGTCATAAACAAAGACGTACACAAGGCCATAAACAAAGACATACACAAGGTCATAAACAAAGACGTACACAAGGGCATAAACAAGGACACACACAGAGCAAAAACAAAGGCATACACAAAGCCATAAACAAAGACACACGAGGCCATAAACAAAGACTCTCTCCTGCCCACCAGCGCTCCAGCCAGCTGCTGCAGCCAGCAGACGCCTACCTCGTGGTCTTCTCGTTGGACAGCCGCCGCTCCTTCGTCGAGGCCCGAAATTTGCTGGGCCGCCTGGCTGCCAGGGCTCCGGCAGGGTGCGCCTCGCCTGCGGCGCCCGCAGCACTCGCTCTGGCTGGAAATAAGGCCGACTTAGTGCGCGGTAGAGAAGTTCCGCGAGACGGTGAGAGTCCGTGATCTTTGTGCAGTCTGATTTGGGATACATAGAGTTGGGATCTGTGACTGAGTTGGGATCTGTGACTAAGTTGGGATCTGTGACTGAGTTGGGATCTGTTACTGAGTTAGGATCTGTGACTGAGTTGGGATCTGTTACTGAGTTAGGATCTGTGACTGAGTTGGGATCATGACTGAGTTGGGATCTGTGACTAAGTTGGGATCTGTGACTGAGTTGGGATCTGTGACTGAGTTGGGATCTGTGACTGAGTAGTTGGGATCTATGACTGAGTTGGGATCTGTGACTGAGTAGTTGGGATCTGTGACTGAGTAGTTGGGATCTGTTTCTGAGTTTGGATCTGTGACTGAGTTGGGATCTGTGACTGAGTAGTTGGGATCTGTTTCTGAGTTGGGATCTGTGACTGAGTTGGGATCGGTGACTGAGTTGGGATCGGTGACTGAGTTGGGATCATGACTGAGTTGGGATCTGTGACTGAGTTGGGATCTTGACTGAGTTGGGATCTGTGACCTATTTGGGATCTGTGACCGATTTGGGATCTGTGACCTAGTTGGGATCTGTGACCTAGTTGGGATCTGTGACCTAGTTGGGATCTGTGACCGATTTGGGATCTGTGACCGATTTGGGATCTGTGACCTAGTTGGGATCTGTGACCGATTTGGGATCTGTGACCGATTTGGGATCTGTGACCGATTTGGGATCTGTGACCGATTTGGGATCTGTGACCGATTTGGGATCTGTGACCGATTTGGGATCTGTGACCGATTTGGGATCTGTGACTGAGTTGGGATCTGTGACTGAGTTGTGATTTGTGACTGAGTTGGGATCTGACTGATTTGGGATCAAAATTTCAACTGGGAAGCATTTGTGTAGATTCTGTTGAAAAAATGTTTATTCCTAGCTTTACGTAATACATTAATTTAGAAATTTTCCTACTCGAGATAAAAGAGCAAAGAGTCAGCGGCAGTTTTGGGAGGCGGGGAGTCTGGGATTTGAGCTCTGAGCCGGTGCTGGCCTGGATGCCACAGGCACTTATAATTGATGGCACGTGACATGAGGGATAAACTGGGAATAGGGGAGAATAGGTATGAGAGATGTACATGACGGTATTACATAGGATTACAACAACAATCTATATCTATATAGATACTGGTACTAAGGATGCTGGGGGCCATTAAGGCTTCATCATCATTTCAAGAGAACAACGGGAGAGAAGAGAAAGTCCAGTTTCAAAGGAAGAATGGCTTAATCTGGACTAGCGTGCTGTCGGAATTAATCTTTAAATCATCATCACTTATTGATCTCCATGGCAAAGCCGACCCTTGATGCAGAAATTCCCAAAAAATTCCTTTTCAGCGATGCTTGAAGCAGAAAGGAAAATTTCACTGATCTTCACGCACAGCCGCTTCCATTCACACATGTTTACTTTTTATTCACATGCACCCCATTGCAATTCACAGACACACACACACACACACTTTCAATTCACACAAACTCACTTTCAGTTCACACAAACTCATTTTCAATTCACACAAACCCACTTTCAATTCACATAAACTCACTTTCAATTCACATAAACTCACTTTCAATTCACACAAAATCATTTTCAATTCACATAAACTCACTTTCAATTCACATAAACTCACTTTCAATTCACATAAACTCACTTTCAATTCACATAAACTCACTTTCAATTCACACAAACTCACTTTCAGTTCACACAAACTCACTTTCAATTCACATAAACTCACTTTCAATTCACACAAAATCATTTTCAATTCACATAAACTCAATTTCAATTCACATAAACTCACTTTCAATTCACATAAACTCACTTTCAATTCACATAAACTCACTTTCAATTCACACACACAAAATTTCAATTCACACACAAAATTTCAATTCACGCAAAATTTCAATTCACACACAAAATTTCAATTCACGCAAAATTTCAATTCACACAAAATTTCAATTCACGCAAAATTTTAATTCACACACAAAATTTCAATTCACACAAAATTTCAATTCACACACAAGACTCACCAATCCGACCCCAGAGGCCAAGAGCCTGGCAGCTGTGTACGGCGCCCACTACTCAGAGGTGTCCTCGGCGCTCAATCACGGCGTCGATGAGCTGCTGGTGTCGACGCTGGCGCAGATCCGGGCGCAGCGACGCCGAGTCGGAAAAGCGAATTCGAATGGCGTCGGAGGCGGCGGCGGCGGCGTTGGCGGCGGGAGTTCGAAGCGTCCATCGCCTCGACGAATCGTGAGCGACTTCATCAGGAAGCACTTCAGCTCGAAGTCGTGTGATAGCCTGAGCCGCGGGAAACCGGCCTGAGCCTGAAGGAAACCTGAATCCTACCTGAAGCTAATCTGAAGCTAATCTGAATCCTACCTGAAGCTAATCTGAATCCTACCTGAAGCTAATCTGAATCCTACCTGAAGCTAATCTGAATCCTACCTGAAGCTAATCTGAATCCTACCTGAAGCTAATCTGAATCCTACCTGAAGCTAATCTGAATCCTACCTGAAGCTAATCTGAATCCTACCTGAAGCTAATCTGAATCCTACCTGAAGCTAATCTGAATCCTACCTGAAGCTAATCTGAATCCTACCTGAAGCTAATCTGAATCCTACCTGAAGCTAATCTGAATCCTACCTGAAGCTAATCTGAATCCTACCTGAAGCTAATCTGAAGCTAATCTGAATCCTACCTGAAGCTAATCTGAATCCTACCTGAAGCTAATCTGAAGCTAATCTGAATCCTACCTGAAGCTAATCTGAATCCTACCTGAAGCTAATCTGAAGCTAATCTGAATCCTACCTGAAGCTAATCTGAATCCTACCTGAAGCTAATCTGAAGCTAATCTGAATCCTACCTGAAGCTAATCTGAATCCTACCTGAAGCTAATCTGAATCCTACCTGAAGCTAATCTGAATCCTACCTGAAGCTAATCTAAATCCTACCTGAAGCTAATCTGAAGCTAATCTGAATCCTACCTGAAGCTAATCTGAATCCTACCTGAAGCTAATCTGAATCCTACCTGAAGCTAATCTGATTCCTACCTGAAGCTAATCTGAATCCTACCTGAAGCTAATCTGAATCCTACCTGAAGCTAATCTAAATCCTACCTGAAGCTAATCTAAATCCTACCTGAAGCTAATCTGAATCCTATCTGAAGCTAATCTAAATCCTACCTGAAACTGATCTGAATCCTACCTGAAGCTAATCTAAATCCTACCTGAAGCTAATCTGAATCCTACCTGAAGCTAATCTAAATCCTACCTGAAACTGATCTGAATCCTACCTGAAGCTAATCTAAATCCTACCTGAAGCTAATCTGAATCCTACCTGAAGCTAATCTAAATCCTACCTGAAGCTAATCTAAATCCTACCTGAAGCTAATCTGCTTCAAACCTAAAGTTAATTTGAATTCTATCTGAAGTAGTGAATACATTTATTGCCATGATGCAGCGGATTTACATGGACAACTAAAGTACAAGGACGCTTCAGTTGATTTTCTTAGAAATGCATCTGCGGCCGAACCCCATTCGGCGCTATGCTTCTTTAGAGCATGCAAATGCACCGGCCATCTCCATCATGCCGTTAGTCAGATATTTTGTTTATCTGTATCAATTTGTATCATTCCGGGTTTGCGCGCAAAGTCTGAGAAAATTTAATTCAATTCAATACAACATCGCTTAAGAGTAAAAGAAACTAATAAATGTTGAAAAGTTGCAATCGGAAACGCAACAATTTGGCTTCATCAATAAATTTTCGATTGCAAAATCTGCTACACACGTTCACAGTTTTATTTAAACCCGTACGAACTAGAGATCACGTGACGCGAGCCAGATGTTTTTCTAGGAAAGACATCTAAACATTGGATAACCAAACGGCCGTCTTAAAGTTAATTTGATTTCCACAACAACGATTTCCAAAACAATGAAGATTTGCATCCCAGAGGGATTACCATTGGCACCGCAGTTTCTACAACTATAAATTAAAGTGTCGCCTACCCTGGATGGCCTGGACTTGAATAGGCGAGCGAATTCCACTTTCAGCTTCAATGCGGAATTCCAGTTGATTAGCCGCATAGCCAGGACTCTTGAGCTGGGCTGAGCCTGAGGAACAGGATTTGTCGCTGCAGAGAGGCACACAGAAAAAGTACACTGGGTGACTCTGGACTCTCTCGATTCCCAAGAGGCCGGAGCCCAGTCCGACTCGCACTGACCAGCTGGCGAACTTTTGATGTGCGACCAAAGCTTTCTGGGGAATGCGTTTATTTGCGGAATTCGCTGCAAGTGTTTGGTAGGGCTTATCGCTCAACTAGACTTGAGCATGCAATTTCTGCGAGAGACTGACTGTCTGCGGCATGATTTCATCTCTGACTGATTTTCTGCACCAGCAACAATATGGATGACTTATGTAGCAGACATGTTTGCTTCAGTGCTGCAGCTCTCTCTCTCCGCAACTTTCCCAACTTGGCACTCTCACTTCCTCTCTCTCACTCTCACTTCCTCTCTCTCACTCTCCCTTCCTCTCTCTCACTCTCACTTCCTCTCTCTCACTCTCCCTTCCTCTCTCTCACTCTCACTTCCTCTCTCTCACTCTCACTTCCTCTCTCTCACTCTCCTTTCCTCTCTCTCACTCTCACTTCCTCTCTCTCACTCTCATTTCCTCTCTCTCACTCTCCCTTCCTCTCTCTCACTCTCACTTCCTCTCTCTCTCTCTCACTCTCATTTCCTCTCTCTTACTCTCCCTTCCTCTCTCTCACTCTCATTTCCTCTCTCTCAATCTCCCTTCCTCTCTCTCTCACTCTCATTTCCTCTCTCTCACTCTCCCCTCCTCTCTCTCACTCTCACTTCCTCTCTCTCACTCTCCCTTCCTCTCTCTCACTCTCCCTTCCTCTCTCTCACTCTCCCTTCCTCTCTCTCACTCTCATTTCCTCTCTCTCACTCTCCCTTCCTCTCTCTCACTCTCATTTCCTCTCTCTCACTCTCCCTTCCTCTCTCTCACTCTCACTTCCTCACTCTCACTCTCATTTCCTCTCTCTCACTCTCATTTCCTCTCTCTCACTCTCATTTCCTCTCTCTCACTCTCACTTCCTCTCTCTCACTCACGCTCACTTCATCTCTCTCACTCTCACTTCCTCTCTCTCTCTCACTCTCACTTCCTCTCTCTCTCACTCTCACTTCCTCTCTCTCACTCTCACTTCCTCTCTCTCACTCTCACTGCCTCTCTCTCACTCTCCCTTCCTCTCTCTCACTCTCACTGCCTCTCTCTCACTCTCACTTGCCTCTCATCTCCTTGTAATTCCCATTTGCTTTAAATCACCAGTGTTATTCTAATGGCCACATATGCATGGCGTTATTAATAACTGATTTCCTCGTCAGACTCCCACCCTGAGAAGATCATATTCCTTTTATTCCGCTCAAAAGAGCCCGGGTGCTTCCTATTTAATTTTTGCTCAAAAAGCACCAAATAATTATTTGTTGGAACTTCTGCCGTCATTATGCGAGTACATAAAAAGTACTTTTGCACCTGTTTTGGCCTATATATTTTGTTGTAATTCGTGGTGCAAAAACTGCTAAAGTTCGTAGGAAATATACTAACGTGTCTACTAAAGTAGTCGATATCAAGGTAAATGCTCTTTTGAGTTTATTAAATGTAAAAAAAAAATATGTTATTATATGAGCTAATGCTCTGACTGCAAGCAGTGACCTTGAGCAGTGTCGGGAATCCTGATTAAGTGTGAAGTCCCGTCACAGTCAAGCAGTTCGCGGTGCAAACCAGAGCTCGAATATGCTTTCTTAACATACTGAATGTTTTATTTAATTCATAATCATTTTCACATTGGGATAATCATTAATCCTTATCACTTTTATCTGTGATCATCATCGGCCATATCGTATTTCTAACCATTAGCGTACCATCATAATCATCATATTATTCATAATCGTCATGATCATTATAATCATCATAATCATCCTGATTATCATAATCATTATAATTATCATAATAATCATTATCATCATCATTATTATCATAGTCGTCATAATCATCATAGTCATCATAGTCATCATAGTCATCATAATCATCATAATCACCATAATCATCAGAGAATCATCCTCCTAGTCGGAGGCCGTAGCTCAGTGGTGCAGCGCGGCGCTCTGATGTGCCAGCGGCCCAGGCTCGATTCCAAGCGCAGTCGCATTAATTTGGGACTGTTGTGAATTTGTAACTCAGTACTTGCCCATACGGTAGCTCTCTCTCTCCCTCTGCCAACCCTCCCCACCCCTTCCATGCTAGCAACTTGTTGTGAGCTATTTTCATAAAGTACTTACTTAATTTTGGTGCCACTGCACTAGACCTAATCAATTGATGAATTATTATTGTAGTTGTTTAGCCTTTGTCTGCGATTTTCTCACCCCTGATTATTATTATCCCTCCCCCTCCGTGCCCTCTTGTCACGTTATTGGCGTGGTGACTACAACCCTTAAAAGGGCCGTTTTGACGAGAATTGTCGCTAAGTCGTTGTAGTCCAAAAGTAATTGCGAAGTCAATTCTTGCGAAGCGGATTGTGTAGCGGAGCACTTGGCGTATAAAGGCAGGGGACTGCCGTAAGCTAATTTATTATCGTTATTAATATGATAATTGATTAATGTCAATACAAAACTTATAGCGTTCTGGGGCACTGGCGGCTGCAACAATGGTTTTGAATGTAATTGGAGTTATGAAGTCAAGTAGTTGACGAAAGGTGCAGTGGCGACGCAACGTGGTAAATGATGGCGGTGAGCACAGTGATGGCAGTGAGTAGCAAGTAGACAGGCAGACAAGTAGTGGCGAGATTGGGCGTTAGCCCGTGGCAGTACACGGTGGAGTAAGAGTGCGTAAACAGGCTGGCCGAGACAGAGGGGGCCGTGGCGAGAGATAAGGCGGCACGAGGCAGACAGGAGAGAGAAGGAAAACAAGAGGCCACGAAGTGAGGAGGCCCCCAGCCCGCCGCCAGGCGGGGGGTTAATAAAGGAGCGCAGAAGGGTTAACATAATATATGCGGAGAGTTATCATTGGCTGGCGAGGGAAAAACAAGAAACAGAAATTATCGATCGCGCGAGATTCTACAGACGTACGCAAAGCTTACAAAGTACGCAATGATTTAGCAATTGGTACAGATTAGTTGCGCGCTACTACAAGTAAACGTGAGAATACACAATTGGAAATTTTAAATGAGAAATTGTAAGGGAAATTGTAGTCCAACGGCCCTTTTGCGGGACCACTCTAAACAGCAACGTCACACTCTCATTGGCTATCGCTGTTATCTGCAATTCATGTTTTCTACCCCCAGTCGCGTTCTGTGTGGCTGCAGCCAATCCCCGCTCGCTCTCTCTGCCCACCCCGCCTTTTCTCTTACCCTGCAGCTTTTGCCCCACCCCATGTTGTACTGACATATTTATTGGTGTGCGCTCCTGTCTCCTCCCCCTCGCTGACCCTTTTGATCGTTTCTCCTCTGGCTCCTTCGCCGCTCCGACCATAACCAATAAAAACAATATACAATCGTGCTAGCAATCGTATTCAACATAGACGCTTTGAGCACCGAGTGAGCAACCTACGCCCCAGTAAGTATCGTTCTGCTTTTGTTATTTGGGCTCTAGCTCCATTAGGTCATCGTCACCAGGGCCTGTGCGTTCGCTGCGACCCTGGTTGCCGGGCTTCTGCCTGCGCGTTTGTGCGACAGTGGGTTGGCAAGCAGCAGGACTGGGCTGAGTCTCCCTGCTCGTACAGAGCGCGAGACGAAGCTGGCTGGTCCGTCTCGGGACACAACAGCGGACTAAATCGGAATCTCGGCTTGGCTCTGCTCGTGCAATTAACGGCCTTGAGAGCCAACCCCCCACCAGCACAGTGAAGTGTACATGCCTAACGATAAATAAAGTTAGGGCCGCTGTACACTCCTGTGTGAGTGTGTGCCTGTGCGTATGACTGCGTACGTATCCGCGCGCTTGTGTGCCTGCTCAGGGGAGTCGGCGGAATGGGCAGCAATGCCTCTCGCCGGTTGTAACAATGCGCCTAAGTATAAAATAAATACATAAATCGTCAAAGTCATCGTAGTCGTATCATCATAATCAACATTATTATCATAATCATAGTATCATAGTATCATATAGTATCTACACAATCATAATTACCATAGCTAATTAATTATGATGTTAATCACTTTGCCATCATGCCAATTCAATTCGAACAAATTTGAATTTAAAGTTCTTTCTTACAAATCAAAGCTATGAGAAAGTTATTCTAGAGGAGGAGCCCCGCGCGTCAACCCCCCCCTCCCCGACAAATCCTCAAGTAATAGCCAGCCGGCCTCTTCAACGTGTCTGTCAGTGGGCAGTAATCCCATAGTTAATTCGGTCACGTTCTTTATAAATTCCTATCTCTACAGTACATTTAACATGGCATCTGCATGCATGGGCCCTTTCAGACAAGGTCAACAGTAAATCCGATTAACTCCTTTTTCTCTAATAAATTTGTTTTAATCTCGTGTGCGTCTGGACGGCGGCGACTGAAGCTGCGGGACAAATCCGGCTTTGGTGCCACAAGGCTTCAGATCACCGGTTTGTAGTAGTAGCAGTAGTAGTGTAGTCGTTGTCATAGTCACAGTCATAGTCACAGTCATAGCTAGTCAGAGTAAGTCATACTCATATTCAAAAGTCATAGTCATAGTCATAATTATATTCATAGTCATATTCAGTCATAGTCATAGTAATAAATATAATCATATTCATAGTCATAGCCATAGCCAGTCATAGTCACAGTCATAATCATGGTCATAGTCATAGTCATAGTCATAGTCAGTCATAATCAGTCATAGTCATATAGTCATAGTCAGTCATAGTCATAGTCATATAGTCATAGTCAGTCATAGTCAAAGTCATAGTCATAGTCAGTCATAGTCAGTCATAGTCACATAGTCAAAGTCATAGTCAGTCATAGTCATATAGTCATAGTCAGTCATAGTCATAGTCATATAGTCATAGTCAAAGTCATAGTCATAGTCATAGTCATAGTCATAGTCATAGTCATAGTCATAGTCAGAGTCATAGTCATAGTCAGAGTCAGAGTCAGAGTCAGAGTCATAGTCATAGTCATAGTCATAGTCATAGTCATAGTCATAGTCATAGTCATAGTCATAGTCAGAGTCATAGTCATAGTCATAGTCATAGTCATAGTCAGAGTCATAGTCATAGTCATAGTCATAGTCATAGTCATAGTCATAGTCATAGTCATAGTCATAGTCATAGTCAGTCATAGTCAAAGTCATAGTCATAGTCATAGTCATAGTCATAGTCATAGTCAGAGTCATAGCCATAGTCATAGTCAGAGTCATAGTCATAGTCATAGTCATAGTCAGAGTCATATAGTCGCAGTTGATGTCACGATCGATTGTCTTTCATCATTTTAGAGAATCCAGAGCCGCATTGACACCTGCAACGGCCGTAAGTTTTTTGTCGCCAGCTGACGAGCAGCTGCAGATCGTCAACAAGATCCCGCGTCTGATTCATTTCACCGCTCGAAGTGAGCACCTGCGCCTCGAGTATCGACAGCTTTGCTGCGGCGCTGGTTGTCGACGCATCCGTCGATGTCGTTCTGGCTGTGGCGCAACGAAGACGCCGCCTGCCTGACGCGGCTGCTCTACTGGCCCGGCAGTCGGCTGGCTACCGCCTTGCAGACCGCGCAGACGTCGCTGGAACGCTCCGACCTTGTTCGGGTTCTGGCACTGCGCAGCTTCGGCGGCCTTTACCTGGACCTGGACACCGAGCCGGTTCGAAACTTGGAGCATCTGTTCGATGAGCCGATCGCTGGTGCCATGCTAGCCGCTGAGCCGCTTGAGCACGCTAAACTGCTGTTCGGCCGCAACTCGCTGGTGTCCAACGCCGTCATGTTCAGCACGCCCGGTCATCCGTTTTTTGACGCCTACGTGCACGCGATTGCCGATAGTCTACTGGCGGAAACCGAGAAGACTGCGGCTATGAGAAGGGCTGGCAGACCATCTATCATGTATTTCAATCCGCTTCGCCACCGGCGTTTTCGATCGATAATTGCAGGACGAGGACGGATACATCGAAAAAATTCGGATGCCCCAGAGGTGACTGGACCGCTTCTAATGCAGCGAGTATTGAATCGATATCAACAAAGAAGTGGTCAGCTTTGCAGCAAAAACTTTACTTGTAAAGTTCATTTGTTTGAGCCAGATGTTTTTAGTCCTCGCTTTGACATTGTTCAGACGGGAACTTTTCAAAGTGCTTGCTTGAAAAGCATGAGCATGCGGAACCCGATTGACAGCACGTTGAAAGCAATTTGTGAAGCACTGGCCGGGCGAAATTATCAGCAATCACTTCTCAAAAACTCAACTCTTGCCATTCATCAGTTTCGTCACATAACCTCCGGTAGTTTCGCGACCCGACAACGGAATGTCTCTAGCTTGTATCAATGCCAGGAAAGAATTTCCTCAATTGAATTTTTTTGGAGAAAAGTGTTGATAATAAGTTACTTCCTAAGGTAATAACAACATATAAATATAGCTAGATAATCAGCCATTTGATATTTTCTATATTTTCAAAAGTGAAAACACCACTAACTATTATATATTTTGAGCAATGAGAAGAAAACTCTCATTTGACCATTGATCCACACCTGTCCAATTTTATATTAGTAATCATGGCCGTGTAGAATTTTGTTGAAAATAAATAACAAGTAATACTGCATGAAGTTTTTGAAGTATGGTAAAACATTATTAAGCGGAGTAGCGGACTATTCTAAATACGCAATCCATAAAATTGCCAAAGCTGAAAGCAGAAAGATTAACGATAAATAACGACAGTTTCCGCAGACTGTTTTCGCGTTCATTTTGACCAATTTGCACGCAATTCTAAAATTTTGGCGCGAAATCAAACTAAGAAGCGTGAAGGCACAAGCAAGCAAGATTTTCATTTTTAGTATATAGGATCTTTGAGAAAATAAGCGAGTATAAATACACCCAGACTTAGAGGAAGCTCAGTTTTTAACATATAATATTTTACTTTACCACTCTTAATAAAAATGTATTTAGCAGCGCCTATTTTTCTGGTTTTTGTCACTGTCTTTCAATTCGTTGTTGGCAGTTTAGGACCTGCCACGCTGCCACCACTGCGAATGCTACCCAAGCTGGTAAGTTAAAAATGAGTTGAAAATTATTCAAGTGTTAAAAAATGTTCAAAAAATTGTATAAGCCTAAGCTTGCATAAGTTTTATTAAAAAGTAGCAGTTTTAATTGAACGCAACAATCTTATAATGTCATTAAACATAAAAATGTATTTCGGTAAAAATATAATACTTTTCCCTTAGTCTTTTAATAAATAAAATATTATTTTATTTTTTAAAAAATTCAGGCAGGTTTTTAACTATTACTGTTAAAGTCTGCTTCAATAAATTTTATTGTCGTTGGCTTAAAACAAAAATATATATCCTAGCATTACGTCTGGGGTAAAGAATGAACATACGACTGACTGATCCTCGATATGGACTAAAGCTTTTGCCTTAGTTTATTAGCATAGCTTCAGTGTATAGTGGCTTAGCTAAAGTACTAAAAAAGAAACAAAAAGTATTTAGCATTTTTAAGCTTAGCTTTGAATTAATGCATCAATAAAATATGATTTTTACTTACTCGTACTTAATTCACTTTTCTTCCAATTAACATCCAGTGTATTATCTTTCACCATAATTAGCCTTACATGCAAAATAGATATTTTCTAAGAAGCCAAAAAATTACCAATTTAACGCAATTTGACTGACGAAAACAATTTCAAGAGCCCCGGACCTGGCGGAGGCGCCACGTCAGGCTTGGCGCCGCCGCCGCAGCCGCCGCCTCGCCCACCGGACGCGTCAACCAGCGACGACGAGGACCTGGCGGTGGCCAAAGCCGGCGGTGCAAGCGGTGACCGGCCTTGGCCATTGGGGCCCCTCGGTGGCGCCTCGTCCGGCGATGCCTGGCCGCCCGCGCCGCACCAGCCGAATGCCACCGTGGGGGGTCCTTGGCCCCAGCGGCCGACTGTACGCATAGAACTGCCTGTTGCCCGTACGTCGACGGCAAAGCCCTGGCAGCCGTGGCAGCCTAGGCCGACGCCGGCCAACAATGGTGGGTAGCTTTTGAGTTAATCTCTGTTGTGTAAAGTGAATTGTGGCCATAGACAGTGAAACACCATCAGGTAAAGTTATGTGTGGCCATAGACAGTGAAACTCCATCGGGTAAAGTGATGTGTGGCCATAGACAGTAAAACTCCATCGGGTAAAGTGAATTGTGGCCATAGACAGTGAAACTCCATCGGGTAAAGTGATGTGTGGCCATAGACAGTGAAACACCATCAGGTAAAGTTATCTTGTGGCCATAGACAGTGAAACTCCATCGGGTAAAGTTATGTGTGACCATAGACAGTGAAACTCCATCGGGTAAAGTTATGTGTGACCATAGACAGTGAAACACCATTGGGTAAAGTTATGTGTGACCATAGACAGTGAAACTCCATTGGGTAAAGTTATGTGTGGCCATAGACAGTGAAAACATCATCGGGTAAAGTGAGGTGTGGCCATAGACAGTGAAACTCCATCGGGTAAAGTTATGTGTGACCATAGACAGTGAAACACCATTGGGTAAAGTTATGTGTGACCATAGACAGTGAAACTCCATCGGATAAAGTTATGTGTGACCATAGACAGTGAAACTCCATCGGATAAAGTTATGTGTGACCATAGACAGTGAAACTCCATTGGGTAAAGTTATGTGTGGCCATAGACAGTAAAACTCTTGACAGAAATACTTGCTTCCTATGTATAAGGATGTATATATGGATGCAGACTCCGAGCCAATAAATACCCCAGCAGTTTGTTAGCAATGGATCTATATAAAAAATCTAATAATTGATTTATATCGCTGTGCAGAGAGGCGGGTGGGCTGAATGGGTCGGAATGCCCAGCCTCTCTCCATCTGACAGGCATCCAGAATGATGCTGTCAAGGAGGATTAGGGGAGGTGGGCCGTGGCTGGCGGCACGCCTTTGCAAAAGCAATAGAATAAGATTGTATAAGAGTTTAGCCGGGGGGGGGGGGGGTAGCGCGGCACCGTTGCCAATGTCAATTAATTTGTCGGCACATTATTCCGCTGCGGGAGGGGAGATACAGAGTTTACAGTGGGAGAGGGTAGACAGAAAATTGATAGCTATAAGCTACAAGAATTTGTTGAAGTAGCAATCAGCAGGCCTCTGTGAAACAGTATAATATATGCTGAAAATTTTTAACTGCATTATCGCGCACCAGGCCCAACATGTAGGGACTATAAAACCTTCTGCGTTGTTGGGGCTGGTACTGTAGCGTTAAAAAAATACCAGCTACATTGAGCCTCTCTGATAAAAATATTGTAATCGCTTCGGCTGCCTAACCTGTCTGCCCGTCTGTGTCTGCCTATCCCTCAGAGCAAGTTCAGCTCTCGGGCGAGATAGTAGAGGTTGACCTGACCAATGTGCAGCCTATAGCCTCACCACAGTGAATTAGTTAGCGAAACAGTTGTGAGAGAGAGAAAAAACACAGAAATTCTGCTGACGGTCTGAGAGATTTTTCTCCGCGGCATTCACAGGGTATTAAAGCTGGCTGGCTGGCCAAAGACGCGCCCATCTCCGTGGCCTTCCCTAATCAGCGTGGGAGGCTGTCGGCTTCGGGAACAGTAAGGCCCCGGTTGCACTCTGATTGGCAAACTGATAGCGCACCCTGCACCAAGGCTGTTTTGGCAGCGGATCGGATGGGAGATGAAGCCAAGAAAGAGCGGGTTGGATGGGGGGGGTGGCGCCAAACTGGATAGATAGGCGCCAATATTGATTTCAATGGCGCAGCATTCAAGTTTTATGGTGTCAAATTAAACTATAGGGTGTCGAAATTATTATTATAAGGGGGTGGGCAGATCAGATCTGAAAGTGACGCTAAAGTGGCGCCGATAAAATTAAAGATATAAGATATTAAAATATAAAAGTGGCGCCAAATTAAGATTGAAATGGGCGCCAAATTAAGTTTTAAAATTGATGCTAATTTAAGATTTAAAGAGGCGCTAAATTAAGATTGAAAATAGCACTAAATTGAGTTTGAAAATGGCGCCAAATTAAGATTGAAATGAGCGTTAAATTAAGTTTTAACATTGACGCCAAATTAAGATTGAAATGGGCGCCAAATTACGATATCAAAGTGGCACCAAATTAAGATTGAAATGGGCGCCAAATTGAGATTGAAATGTGCGCCAAATTGAGATTGAAATGTGCGCCAAATTAAGATTGAAATGTGCGCCAAATTAAGATTGAAATGGGCACCAAATTAAGATTGAAATGGGCGCCAAATTGAGATTGAAATGTGCGCCAATTTAAGATTGAAATGGGCGCCAAATTAAGATTGAAATGGGCGCCAAATTAAGATTGAAATGTGCGCCAAATTAAGATTGAAATGTGCGCCAAATTAAGATTGAAATGGGCACCAAATTAAGATTGAAATGGGCACCAAATTAAGATTGAAATGGGCGCCAAATTAAGATTGAAATGTGCGCAAATTAAGATTGAAATGGGCACCAAATTAAGATTGAAATGGGCACCAAATTAAGATTGAAATGGGCGCCAAATTAAGATTGAAATGGGCGCCAAATTAAGATTGAAATGGGCGCCAAATAAAAAATAGAATGCAGTGCCAAATTAGGATTAAATGAGTCCAAAGTAGAACAGCCGCCGCCAGCATGCATGTGCACACTGATAAAGAAATTCGTGCACCCAATGCGCTAACGAAAATATTAAATTTCCAACAAATCATTTCCATTACACAGTCAAGCCAAGTTGCGAAGTTTCCAAGGCCCACAAGTTTTGTTTTGCATTTTTAAATTTCGTTCTTCATTTAAACCGCACAATGAACTACGAGTAAAATGAGCGAGTCAGAGGGCAGGCTCACACCCGCAGGGGCAGGGCTGTTTAACCCATTCGCCTTATTAAGCTGGAGCATACCTTTACGAATATTGCTTTGACTGCCTGACACGGCTAAGGACTGCTTATGGATAGAATCTGGATTTGAAAGCTCATTTATAGACGACTGTTTAGTTAGCTGGGGATATATAA
Organism: Macrostomum lignano; assembly: GCA_002269645.1. Taxonomy (NCBI): domain Eukaryota; kingdom Metazoa; phylum Platyhelminthes; family Macrostomidae; genus Macrostomum; species Macrostomum lignano. The sequence continues at coordinate 28,799 of NIVC01002740.1, forward strand.
TGATCAAGATTTTTATTAGTGTCATCTCAACTACAAAAGTAATATTTGGTTTTAAGTTAAAACTATCGGCCTCTCAAAATGAAATGGCGCCCGTCTCAAAATGAAATGGCGCCCGTCTCAAAATGAAATGGCGCCCGTCTCAAAATGAAATGGCGCCCGTCTCAAAATGAAATGGCGCCCGTCTCAAAATGAAATGGCGCCCGTCTCAAAATCAAATGGCGCCCGTCTCAAAATGAAATGGCGCCCGTCTCAAAATCAAATGGCGCCCGTCTCAAAATGAAATGGCGCCCGTCTCAAAATGAAATGGCGCCCGTCTCAAAATGAAATGGCGCCCGTCTCAAAATGAAATGGCGCCCGTCTCAAAATGAAATGGCGCCCGTCTCAAAATGAAATGGCGCCCGTCTCAAAATGAAATGGCGCCCGTCTCAAAATGAAATGGCGCCCGTCTCAAAATGAAATGGCGCCCGTCTCAAAATGAAAATAGCGCCCCCTCCAAGTGGAAAATCTTGCCCTGTGTTAAATAAAAGTCCCGTGAAACTCAAACTCAGCTTTCCAAACCAGACTTCTACTACACTATCAGTCGTCCATGCGCAGGCGCACCCTTATGCAGTCAGTCGGTCTCTCCTCGACTTGCTGGTGCACGCAGACTTTCGTCTCCTGCTAAGACCGAACTGAATGAATTCTTGTCTGGGCCCATCATCGCTATATTTATTAATTGCGTAGAACAACTTTTTGTTTTGCTTGGCCTTAGTCGGGCATTGGAGTGTTGAGTTGCAACGAACTTTGAGTTTAGGCCATGCAGAGTCTCTTTTGTGTTGACATAGCCCGCTGATTGTGAGGGGCGCGGAGTGCTGGGGGGTTACAGAGGGTTAGAACTCAAGCATCAACTGCATGCAGGGGGGGGCCACTGTAGAAGCCCTTGGTAGGCGGGTGGGTGGACAGCTGCGTGTGGGTGTCGGGCCTTAGAGGTGGAGTGGCTGAGGGGGGTTTTGATGGCTATTTTTCTGCCTTTTTGGCAACGGACTCAGTAGAGTAGATAGAGGGGCTCACAATTGGGTTGGCTTAGAGACTAAGCATGCAGACACTAAAACAGAGCTACTGTTCGGTGCTGTATTGATGCTGCGGCTGATGGGGCAAATGATTCTGGGAATTTGTCACATTGAATACTGTGTCTTGGATACTGATGGCGCCAAATCTAGGATATCTATGGCGCCATATCTAGTATATTGATGGCGCCAAATTTATGATATTGATGGCGCCATATCTAGGATATCGATGGCGCCATATCTAGTATATTGATGGCGCCAAATTTATGATATTGATGGCGCCATATCTAGTATATTTATGGCGCCATATCTAGTATGTTGATGGCGCTATATCTAGTATATTGATGGCGCCATATCTAGTATATTGATGGCGCTATATCTAGTATATTGATGGCGCCATATCTAGTATATTGATGGCGCCATATCTAGTATATTGATGGCGCTATATCTAGTATATTGATGGCGCCAAATCTATAAGCTAGTATATTGATGGCGCCATATCTAGTATATTGATGGCGCCAAATCTAGGATAGTGATGGCGCCAAATCTAGGATAGTGATGGCGCCAAATCTAGGATACTGATGGCGCCAAATTTATGATATTTATGGCGCCATATCTAGTATATTGATGGCGCCATATCTAGTATATTGATGGCGCTATATCTAGTATATTGATGGCGCCAAATCTATAAGCTAGTATATTGATGGCGCCATATCTAGTATATTGATGGCGCCAAATCTAGGATAGTGATGGCGCCAAATCTAGGATAGTGATGGCGCCAAATCTAGGATACTGATGGCGGCAAATTTATGATATTGATGGCGCCAAATCTAGGATATCGATGGCGCCAAATCTATGATATTGATGGCGCCAAATCTAGGATATCGATGGCGCCAAATCTATGATATTGATGGCGCCAAATCTAGGTTAGTGATGGCCCCAAATCTAGTATATTGATGGCCCCAAATCTAGGATAGTGATGGCGCCAAATCTAGGATACTGATGGCGCCAAATTTATGATATTGATGGCGCCAAATCTAGGATACTGATGGCGCCAAATTTATGATATTGATGGCGCAAAATCTAGTATATTGATGGCGCCATATCTAGTATATTGATGGCGCCATATCTAGTATATTGATGGTGTCATATCTAGTATATGATGGTGCTATATCTAGTATATTGATGGTGCCATATCTAGTATATTGATGGCGCCAAATCTAGTATATTGATGGCGCCAAATCTAGGATAGTGATGGCCCCAAATCTAGTATATTGATGGCGCCAAATCTAGGATGTTGATGGCGCCATATCTAGTATATTGATGGCGCCAAATCTAGTATATTGATGGCGCCAAATCTAGGATAGTGATGGCCCCAAATCTAGTATATTGATGGCGCCAAATCTAGGATACTGATGGCGCCATATCTAGTATATTGATGGTGCCAAATCTAGGATATTGATGGCACCAAATCTAGGATGTTGATGGCGCCAGACTGAGCTTCTTCTGAGCCAAAAACTCAATAATCGCTCCCCCACCGCCCGCCAAAGGTCGCAACTGTTCCAATCAGCCCAACCAGGTCATCCAGACCATGCAGGGTCTCCGCTACCGTCCAATCTGCCAGTCCCAACGCCCGGAGCTCTACCGTGACCTGCAGTGCGGCAGCGGCGCCTGCTTCTGCGTCGACGTTCTGACAGGTGAAATGATTGAAGCCACGGCGGTGCCCGTCAGTCGGAAAATGTCCTGCAGCTCGGCCGCCTTCTCCGTCAGCCTGGGCTTCGAGGTGAACTGGCAGGAGTCCATGGCGCGGCAGTCCTCGGCGAGTTTTCACGAGTTCGCTCAGAAAATCGAGGCAGAACTGGATGGCCTGTTTAGGGAGTTCCAGGGCCGGCAGATGGCGAGAGTTCTGCGGCTGCGGTGAGTCTGCCGTTTCGGTGAGGGTGTCAGTCAGTATCAACAGGGGTGTCAGTCAGTATCAACAGGGGTGTCAGTCAGTATCAACAGGGGTGTCAGTCAGTATCAACAGGGGTGTCAGTCAGTATCAACAGGGGTGTCAGTCAGTATCAACAGGGGTGTCAGTCAGTATCAACAGGGGTGTCAGTCAGTATCAACAGGGGTGTCAGTCAGTATCAACAGGGGTGTCAGTCAGCATCAAAAAGGGTGTCAGTCAGTATCAATAGGGGTGTCAGTCAGTATCAACAGGGGTGTCAGTCAGTATCAACAGGGGTGTCAGTCAGTATCAACAGGGGTGTCAGTCAGTATCAATAGAGGTGTCAGTCAGTATCAACAGAGGTGTCAGTCAGTATCAACAGAGGTGTCATTCAGTATCAATAGGGATGTCAAATGGATTCATAGGATGTCACGTGTTGGTAGGGGTGTCAGGCTAGCTTTTGCAGGTCAGGTAGGTTTTTAGGGTGTCAGGGGTATTGATATGGTAAGCGAGGTTGCAGGGTGTGATGCGGTTTCAAGAGTGTCAAGAGTGGTTGGGGATGTCAGGCAGGGTGGAATCAGGTGCCAAGCTGATTTTTTGAATGTCAGACTCTTCTATCTTAGTTTCAGACAGATACGGTGTCAGATGGTTTCATTGGGTGTCAGATGGTTTCACGGGGTGTCAGATGGTTTCATGGGGTGTCAGATGGTTTCATGGGGTGTCAGATGGTTTCATGGGATGTCAGATGGTTTCATGGGGTGTCAGATGGTTTCATGGGGTGTCAGATGGTTTCATGGGGTGTCAGATGGTTTCATGGAGTGTCAGATGGTTGTTTCATGGAGTTTCAGATAGTTGTTTCACGGGGTGTCAGATAGTTGTTTCACGGGGTGTCAGATAGTTGTTTCATGGGGTGTCAGATAGTTTTTTCATGGGGTGTCAGATAGTTGTTTTATGGGGTGTCAGATAGTTGTTTCATGGGTTGTCAGAGACTGCTTACAACGTCAGCTATACTAACTCAGCTACAAGTGAGTTCACCGAGTTCACACTCGTATCATAACGAAACTCTTTCTGAAATTGCAAAATTGCTTTTGTGAAAAAAATTCAACTTCTTATCCTACACGAGAGTGGTGGAGCTGTTTTGCAGGCCATTGCTTAACAATAACACTAGCATTACTGGATTCTGCCAATCCAAAAACTGCTTCTAAAAGCTGATTTCATAGCCGTTGAACCCAAGCAAATCTGTAGTTAGGGGTGAGGGAAGAGGGCCGGTGCATATTGAATTGGGACTTTAGACTGGCAGAAGAAACTGAATGGATGGATGGATGGGGCTCTGCCTGAAGTCTTTTCCCATTGTGCTTGTTGTGATGGATTGCTGGCTGCCTGTAGGGAGAGCGATGGAGTCCGCCTGCGGATGCCCAGATCTCAAAACTCCTTGCGGGGGGGGGGTCGGGAGGCTGAAGAAGGAGAAGGCGTGACTTCCTGTGTGGCTCCAGTGAGGCTGAGGCAGAGGGAGTTGGGTGGGCGGTGGGCAGAACAGTAGGTCTGCGGAGTCAAGGAACAGGGGTGCCTGGGCGCGGTGGGGGATCAACGCTAAGCCGAGATGGCATTCAAAATCTCAGGGTTGGAATCGATTCAGGTATAGAAAGAGGTGATATAGATTATATGATACTCTGGCGCGTCTGTCTGCACAAAGAAGGTCATTGGAGGGGGCGCATGACTCCGTTGCCTTGAGTGGGAGTTCTAATTGTGTCCCGGTTATGGGAACCGGTTTTATGAATTAGTGAGGTTGTAATTTGTGATACAAATACAATTAAGCTAAATTTGACCGTCAGGAGTGCCAGCTTGGGTGTCAGGAGTGCCAGCTTGGATGTCAGGAGTGCCAGTTTGGGTGTCAGGCGTGCCAGCTTGGGTGTCAGGAGTGCCAGCTTGGGTGTCAGGCGTGCCAGCTTGGGTGTCAGGAGTGCCAGCTTGGGTGTCAGGAGTGCCAGCTTGGGTGTCAGGAGCGCCAGCTTAGGTCAGGAGTGCCATTTTGGGGTGTCAGAAGCGCCACACTGGGTGTCAGGGGCGCCACAGTATGGTGTCAGGGGCGCCACATTGGTTTGTCAGGGGCGCTACATTAGTTTGTCAGGGGCGCCACATTGGTTTGTCAGGGGCGTCACACTGGGTGTCAGGGGCGCCACATTGGGATGTCAGGGGCGCCACATTGGGATGTCAGGGGCGCCACATTGGGTTGTCCGGGGCGCCACATTATGATGTCAGGGGCGCCACATTATGATGTCAGGGGCGCCACATTATGATGTCAGGGGCGCCACATTATGATGTCAGGGGCGCCACATTATGATGTCAGGGGCGCCACATTATGATGTCAGGGGCGCCACATTGGATTGTCAGGGGCGCCACACTGGGCGTCAGGGGCGCCACACTGGGTGTCAGGGGCGCCACACTGGGTGTCAGGGGCGCCACACTGGGTGTCAGGGGCGCCACATTGTTTGCCATACGTTGCTTCACGCCATGAGCTCGAAGAAAAGGCGCGCACAAGGAAATCAAATTGCATGCTCTTCAATCATTGAAGCGAATGCTTAGGGCTGGTGGCCCAAACTCAAGAGCGCTCCTTCCCCAACATAAGTGCAGTTGTGCTAATCTTCAATTAAATAGAAGGGCTTGTTTGCGCGTTTTGGTAAAGAGCGGTGTGGTTTAGGGGGCTGCCGGTCCTGTCTAGGGCTGGTTGAAGAGGATTTAGAGGAAGCTGGCGCTCTGCCTCATCGTCGCCCCGGCAGGTCTCCGGTTTCGACCCATTCTCTGCCTCTCCCTCTTCCCCTCTCTTAATCCCCGTATGCAATTAACTGGGAGAATTACAAATGGGAACATTGTGAACTCTATATATATATATATCGCTTAGCGTATTTTGTGCTTGAGCTTTGACTGCGCCTTTCTTTGTATTATAGCTGCATGGGTTTCCATTAGTTTTACTACTTGCTTTTAGAAATTTTTGTGCCTGTAAATTTTCCGGGAGATGAGTTTTTTAAGTAAACACGGGGTTTCTTCTCGTTTAGCACTGCTGATGATGCTACTAATAGTACAAATAAACCAAAATTGGATTACTAATGATGCTTTGAAACGCGTTGGTGCCAATTTTATTTGACTAGAGGAACCGTTACACCATGTGCATAGGCTACGCCTGCACCCAATTAGGCGTCACTTGCATCCAATTAGGCGTCACTTGCATCCAATTAGGCGTCACTTGCATCCAATTAGGCGTCACTTGCATCCAATTAGGCGTCACTTGCATCCAATTAGGAGTCACTTGCATCCAATTAGGCGTCACTTGCATCCAATTAGGCGTCACTTGCATCCAATTAGGCGTCACTTGCATCCAATTAGGCGTCACTTGCATCCAATTAGGAGTCACTTGCATCCAATTAGGCGTCACTTGCATCCAATTAGGCGTCACTTGCATCCAATTAGGCGTCACTTGCATCCAATTAGGCGTCACTTGCATCCAATTAGGAGTCACTTGCATCCAATTAGGCGTCACTTGCATCCAATTAGGCGTCACTTGCATCCAATTAGGCGTCACTTGCATCCAATTAGGCGTCACTTGCATCCAATTAGGCGTCACTTGCATCCAATTAGGCGTCACTTGCATCCAATTAGGAGTCACTTGCATCCAATTAGGCGTCACTTGCATCCAATTAGGAGTCACTTGCATCCAATTAGGCGTCACTTGCATCCAATTAGGCGTCACTTGCATCCAATTAGGCGTCACTTGCATCCAATTAGGCGTCACTCGTTAAAACAACATCCCCAACATCCTCCAATCAATGCAGGCCCGGCTCGGTGATTGCGGACATCCGCCTCACTTCAATCGGTCACGTGCCCAGCCTGGACAGGGATGTGCAGGAGCTCAAGCAGCTGCTGGACAGCAGGGTGGCCTCGCGGCAGTTCGCGGGCATGCCAGTGGCGCTCAGGCACTACGCGTTTAGGAGAGAAGGTGAGACTGCTGACTGTGCGAGCTTTCTGTAGATTGACCTTTTCTCTGCTATCTGTACCATCCGATTCCTTCCAGTAAGGTGTGTCTTCTGTCCTCACTTCTGCTCCTGTCTGTGCTTCGGTCTTTTCGCTTATGTTGACTTAAGGTATTACATCCCTTTCCCCCTTATCCCTCTTCTCTCCCTCTCTCCTCTCCTCTCCTTTTCTTCTCCCTCTCATCTCTTCCTCTCATCTCTCTCTCATCTCTCCCTCTCCCTCTCATCTCTCCCTCTCGTCTTTCCCTTTCATCTCTCCCTCTCATCTCTCCCTCTCATATCTCCCTCTCATCTCCCTCTCATCTCTCCCTCTCATCTCTCCCTCTCATCTCTCCTTCTCATCTCTCCCTCTCATCTCCTTCTTATCTCTCCCTCTCATCTCTCCCTCTCATCTCTCCCTCTCATCTCCTTCTCATCTCTCCCTCTCATCTCTCCCTCTCATCTCTCCTTCTCATCTCTCCCTCTCCCCTCTCTCTCTCTCTCTCTCTCTCTCTCTCTCTCTCTCTCTCTCTCTCTCTCTCTCTCTCTCTCTCTCTCTCTCTCTCTCTCTCTCTCTCTCTCTCTCATCTCCCTCTTTCAGCTCTCCCTCTTTCGTCTCCTCTCCTTCTTTGCCTCTTCCCTCTCTGCCCCCTCCCCCCTCTATATCCCCACCACTCTTCCTTACTCACTCCATCAGCTATTCTCTCCATGTCTGTTAAATGTCAATTCCAAATGCACTAATTAACCTATTAAACATGCTGTGAGAACTACCCATGCTCAATATATCCTTTTCAGATCAGCCGAATCGTTCAGTTGATTCCAAGGCACCGGACCAGCCTGGCAGAGCCGCTGTAAGCAGTTTTTCTGGTATATTATTGCTTAGCCAATCAGCACAGAGTAAGGGGTGAGAAAGTGGAGTGGGGTGGTCGTATTTGAGACTTGGTTGAAAAGAAATTCAAATTGTCATTTGCGTTTTAATTTCAAATTTATTAGACAGCCAATCAGAGTACAGTAGAGTGAGTTGGGTTGATGATTTCATTAAGTTAAAATAAACCTTGATATTTTGTTTTCATCGCACACAGGGCAGCGGACAAGGAGGTCGGCAAGGTTCAAACGGTAAGACAGCTAGCTGTATTATTTATTTTTAAAGTAATTGATGCAATTATAATGAAAATTCCCCAGAAGTCTTGCCCCCGAGAATCAAACTGAGAATCTGCAATAAACCATGCGCTCTTCTCCGTGGCCTGAATGCCCTTGACATCTGTGGGCCATAGACAATCAAACTGAGAATCTGCTATAAACCATGCGCTCTTCTCCGTGGCCTGAATGCCCTTGACATCTGTGGGCCATAGACAATCAAACTGAGAATCTGCTATAGGCTATGCGCTCTTCTCCGTGGCCTGAATGCCCTTGACATCTGTGGGCCATAGACAATCAAACTGAGAATCTGCTATAAACCATGCGCTCTTCTCCGTGGCCTGAATGCCCTTGACATCTGTGGGCCATAGACAATCAAACTGAGAATCTGCTATAGGCTATGCGCTCTTCTCCGTGGCCTGAATGCCCTTGACATCTGTGGGCCATAGACAATCAAACTGAGATTCTCAAGGCACAGAGACTGCACATGCCTGACGATTAGAAAGTCAAGGCCACGATGCACCCTGTGTGAGCGTGTGTGTGAGTGCGTGTCTGCGTACAGTATTGTCGCGCTTGTCTGTGCTCAGTAGTCAGCGGAATGAGCAGAATATCGATGAAAGCGTTGCGCCGGGTTGCCCGCAGCCCTCCTGCGAATATAGTGACTAAAAAACCTACAAGAAACACTTAATACTATGGACATCAAACACATATCTTCATAAACATTAAACCAACAGAGAGTCCGTCAGATCGGAACGGTCAGCAGCAGCATCAGCAGAACGAGTCTGACGGCGCCAACTCCGGCACTGACAACCAGCAGCAGCAGCAGCAACAGCTGTCAGCGGCCAGCCTATTGTCCTCGCCAGGGGTCATAGCCGCCGCGATCGCTGGCGGAGTCGGCTGCCTCCTGCTGGTGGCCCTGCTGGCCATGTTCTGCATCTATCGGTCTCGGAAAGCCAGCGGTGGATCCTACAAAACGAACGGCGTTTCCACCGGTCGCCCTGGCGGCGGCTCAGTCAGTTTCTCTAACGGTAGCAACGGCGGAAAGAAGGCGATTTATACGCAAGCCGCTACTCAAGAGTACTTCGCTTGATGCAGTAGCGCTTATCGGTTGCAGCTTCGGTTTTGTGCACAATAGCTTGGCAACCTAGAGGAATGGAACTTCTACATTAATTCAGCGGCTTTGCAAATCCAATTTAACTAGTTAAACTCGTGCAAACTTAATCCCCATTTTTTCACTGCATACTTGCTCCACCAGTGTTAACTTGTACACGCAAGTTCGTACATTTCCTTGCCATTTCTTCTGTGTATGCAGTACTCCTTGTCAGTCCTACCCTCCTCAGTGTACACACACCCAGCCAGCCCTAACCCCTCAGTGTACACACACCCAGCCAGCCCTAACCCCTCTCAGTGTACACACACCCAGCCACCCCTAACCCCTCAGTGTACACAGACCCAGCCAGCCCTAACCCCTCAGTGTACACACACCCAGCCAGCCCTAACCCCTCTCAGTGTACACACACCCAGCCACCCCTAACCCCTCAGTGTACACAGACCCAGCCAGCCCTAACCCCTCAGTGTACACACCCCCAGCGAGCTCTACCCCCTCTCAGTGTACACACATCCAGCGAACCCTGCCCCCTCAGTGTACACACACCCAGCCAGCCCTAACCCCTCAGTACACACACCCAGCCACCCCTAACCCCTCAATGTACACAGACCCAGCCAGCCCTAACCCCTCAGAGTACTCAGTCAAAACCCATGCCCCAAGTGTGCTTAGAAAGTGATATTAATTAAATGAATTCTTGTTAATCTTGATTGAAGTCGTATTAAAACAAAATATGGCTTTGTCTGGACCAACTTTAGTCAATCCAAGCAGTTTTTGAACGCTGATGTAGTGCTTGCGCATTTCTATGCAATTTACTTAAGCTACTATGAGCTATAAAATATTATTTTTCTTCTGCCACCTATGCATGATAAGGGGCCCGCTCAAGGCTATTTCTGTTCGGAAGCTGTTTGAACATAAAAATTAACGAGAATGCTGATTTGGGTTATACAGCGTAAAGTACGAAGCAATAAAAGTGCCTTAATTTGTTTTAGTCTGTCCGCTTTAACCGCTAATAAGCTGCATGCTTAGGTTTTGTGTGCATAGAGATTTCGTCTCAGTTTGATTATGCAATAATAATCTATTTTCACAACCGTTTCGGTCATTCAGTTTTAAGTTAACGCTGCAGAAGAATCGATGAACGAAACACTTCAGTTCGAGGAGTATTAGTAGGCCTTTCATTAGTCCTGTTCTTCTATATACTTTTAATAAGATTATTGTTTTTTATGTTAAACCACGATCGCCATACGCTTGTGTTTACTAGAAATGTTGTGCATATTTTTTTAAATTACTGGTAAATTCCCTTTTCAGTTGTCCTTTGTTTGTAATTACGGCTCGTATCGTCCTAATATTTTCGAATCTCACTTGTTTTTTCGCTGTCATTAACTGATTGAAAACGAGTAGATTTGGCTGTCTACATGTATTTTGCTAACTGGAAAATTACTGCGATTGCTGCATGAGTTGCAGGCTCCATGCCATTCCGACCTCAATTAATTTTTATTTGTTTTGATGCGTGTTACATTTACTGTATATTTGAAATTCGCTGAGGATACGTCCATATTTAGTTTGTCATTTTGATTGTTTTGCATGCTTAAATGTATTGCTATCTACAATATAATAAAATAAGAGCTCATCTATGCTTCAGATTGAATGGTCGTGTAGGACTCAACTTGATTATCAAAACTAAACTGCAGAAGTCTCATTCGTCCTCGCTCGTGATAACTTCAGTAGAGGGTTGCTTTATTGTACGTACTGTACAATTATGCACATGATATTAGATAAAATTTGCATGACGAATTTAAGGGAATTTCGCTACTTTTCAGCGGTCAGAGCGTCGGACTCACGACTCGAAGGTTGGGGGTTCGATTCCCGATCCCACTGGAACAATTTGTGTCCTTGAGCAAGACACTCTGCGATGCTTCAGTTCACCCAGCTATAAAATGGGTGCCAGCATTAGCTGGGGTAATTGAGGCTGTGTGTGGCGACCCCCCAGCCCTTGGACTGAACAGCCGTACGCAGCCTTCAGATGCGCCGCGCAATAGCTGCAGCTGAGCTGTCGGTTGCACATCTGGCCCAATTGGGGCAGGTGTAATAAATTATTATTATTATTATTATTATACAAAGAAACGTGTAAGTCGCCGGGTAAAATAAATTTTCATCTACATGTGCATATGCACACCTTCAATGACGTTTGGTTGCATTATTGCGTATACTAGCTGTACTCGTACATGTAATTCGATTGGATATAAAAATACACTAGCTACTACATGCAATTGTATACAATGTGCATATCATTACATGTACAAAGTTAGGTGTTCAGAAGGACAGGGCGCGGCGCAGCTTAGGGCGCCAGCTTTGGTGCTGCAGTGTCGTGCTCTCGCGCAGTGTCGCGCTCTCGCGCTCTCTACCAACCTCTCGCGTAGGCAAAGGAAATCAGAGGCTTACATGCAGCTGTTCCAGATGAAGCCGGCGAAGGAGATGGCCGCGGTCTCACGATGGTAGTGTAAATCCACCAGAGGCGGTGGGGGTGAGGCCCAGGTAGCGTCGAAATCTATGCGGATCTGCTCGAGAGTCGAGAGAGCTTTGCGGGCTTTGGTTCAGACGTGTGGGGTCCAGCTCAACCTGTGGTCGAAGGTGACGCCCAATAATATGGTTTGTTTCTCCATGGCAACGGGTTTGCCATAGAGGGGAAGCGGTTTGATCCTACATGCAGTTTTGGCGGCTGGTGAACATGATAGCCACGGTTTTAGACTCAGAAAACCTGAGGCCGCGGACGTGTGCCCAGCGTTCGGCACGATGGATGAAGGCTTGAAGGAGGTCTCTGAGGACCGCGGGTGACGGTCCAGCCATCGCTGCATCGGTAACATGTGGCGGTAACATCGTCCGCATAGCCGACGTTTTGATTTTCGACTTTCGACTTTCGATGGAGCGTCCAGGACGAAAGGCGTACTGGTTGGGGAGTGCGGGGAGTTCCTCAGCTCCACGAGAAGGAGACGCCAGACCACCAGCGGTTCCATCAGTTTGAGGAAGAAAGACGTCAGACTGATGAGGCGGTAAGCTTTGAAGAATGAAGATTGAAGAATGAAAAATGAAGAATGGAAGAATGATAGTCTCCCTTCCCTGGTTTGGGTATGAAGACTACCGTGGCCTCTTGCCAAGCTTTAGGCACGTACCCGATGGTAATGCTGGCCTTGAAGAAGTTGCAGAGGAGCCCGGGAAACCTGTCATTTTTTGTCAGGATAAATTTTGTTAGGTCCCAGTGACTTGAATGGAGAGAAGGATTGAAGGAAGTGCGAGACGTCCTCTCCCTGGTAATGATGGTCGAAGCCAGGATCTGTCCGCCCGAGAGTGGTCCGATGGGCCTAGCTGCGGTGCGGCACGTGGGAAAGAGCTGGTGAGCATGATGTCCAGCGATTCCCCAGGGTTCTCAGCGAGCTGGCCGTCCAGTCTTTTAATGACTGAGAGCTTAGACATTTTGTTGAGGGTGAGAGCCTTGACCACGCGTGAAGTAGGGCGGGTGCCTTCTAACTCCGCGCAGTATTAGCGCCATTTGTCGGACTTGGCTTTCCTGGTTTCACACTTAAAGTCGCGAATTGCATCCAGATAAGCGGCCAGGTCAGCTGGGTCCTTGCTCGTGCGAGCTTTTCGTTGGAGGCACTTTGCCTTGTGTCGGAGGGATCCAAGCGCCGGGTGCCATCAAGGGTGCCACCAGCAACCAAATAAATAACCCTCCGCCGGCGAACCAACAAGTCAATCTGCACATTATTCAGATTAACCTGCACCACGCTCTTGCAGCATCTAGCAACCTTTCAGGCACCTTTGCCAACAAGGACCTTATTCAGGAACCGTATACCCGCAAGGGGAAGCCGACCTGCCTGCCGCCAGGCTATCAGGTTCTGTACCTCTGCGCGAACGACACCCCCAGGGCTATCGCCCTCGTCAAAAATGACATGACCTCCGGCCACTATTATACCAATGTTTTGCTCTAAAGACATGTGTACTTTCTCAGTCTTTGACTTGACCTTCGTTTCCGCTACCTGGACATCCAGGAAGACGTCCCCCTCCTGCAGGAGCTGGCGGACTTCTGTAAACTTTCAGGAATGGAAGCTAATCGTCAGCTGCGATGCTAATGCCCATAACACTGCCTGGTCTAGTAGTGATACTAACAGGCGCGGTGACTTACTGATTGATTTCATTAACTCCTCCTCGTTACACATCTGTAACAGGGGCCAGCAAACCTACATTTATTGTTTCTAACCGGCGTGAGGTTATCGATCTCACTCTCGCTTCCAACAACGCCCTCAATCAGGTCCACAACTGGCTGGTTAGGGATGATTTTCCATCGCTTTCCGACCACTCGCACATCCAGTACAGCATCAGCTCCGTCGGAGCCCACCATGAGAATCGAGACGGTCTTAATTTGAAAAAGGCCGACTGGACAGGTTTCCGAAGAGACCTGCTAAAAATCCTAACCGAAGCCAATTTACCGGACTCCAGCGAGGATCTCCCTGGCATTGAGCATCGGTGCAACTCCCTCGTTGAGATCCTAAACACCGCCATACGCGCTAACGCCCCTAAGTTGTATTGCAGGAAGAAATACTCTCCTTGGTGGAGTCAAGAGCTCACTCGCATGAAGAAAAACACCCGCCGACTGCAACGCCTCGCAAACGGCTCGAATACCCCAGAGGATTGGGAGAACTACCACTCTGCTCTGAGGATGTACAAAAGTACTATCCGAAGGGCTAAGAAGACCATTTGGAAAGCCTACTGCGCCAGCCTGGAAGGGCAACACCCCACAGCCCGGCTGGTCAGGTCTCTCAGGCACGACACGCTCCTTCTGCACCTGGATGGTACTACACTACCAGTGCGAAGGTTCGCTAAATCTTCTTTTCTCCACCTGCTTTCCGCAGGTTGACGACCCGGAGTACATGGTCGAAGACCACAGACCTTGTGACCGTCCACTTTTCCAGCAGTGCGCCACCCCCCAGCTGCTCCAGCTGGCGGCGATTTAAACTTTTAAACCGTTTAAATCGCCTGGCCCTGACAATATCGCCCCCTGTATCCTTCAGGAGGCGCTAAAGCTGCAAAGTTTTGCTGATTCTCTCTCTAAATTACTTGTTGACTGTTTTACTACAGGTTACATTCCCACAATCTGGAGAATGTCCAGAGTCGTGTTCATCCCGAAACCCGCCAAGGGTGACTACACCAACGTGAAATCCTTCCGGCCCATCAGCCTCACTTCCTTTTGTGTTAAGCTGATGGAGAAGCTCATCCTGTGGAGGCTTCGAGAGTGCGACCTGCGCTCCGACCCCGTCAGTAAGTACCAGTACGCCTTCCAGCCTGGGAAGACGACTGAGCACGCTCTCCATGCCATTACCTCCAAGATCGAGAGTGCTATCCTTAACAAACAACTCGCATGCGGGATGTTTGTTGACTTCGAAGGAGCCTTTGACAATGTTCTATTCCGCTCCTTCAGAAACTCTCTTTCCCGCAGGAATGTGAGACACACATGGACACGTCATGGACGAGCTCCTAACCGCTGACATTCCCAGCAGTATTAACAGGGCGGGCTGCGCCGAGGACGTTGCCGCGGTCGTCAGCGGCCCTGACCCCGCCACTCTGTGCAACCTGATGCAGCAATTCGCCGACAAGGCGGCCGACTGGGCTACGCAACATGGCCTAAAAATCAGCGTCACGAAGACTGTCGCAGTCGTATTCACCAAGCGCCGTGCGTGGGAGATGCAAAACCTCACTGTCTATGGCAGAAACATCCCCTTCAAGAAGGAGGTCAAATACCTCGGTGTGACGCTAACGCATGACCTGCGCTGGACGAAGCACCTTGATAACGTCATCGGTCGGGCAAAACGCTGCTTTGCCCAGCTGCGCAGAGCCAAGAACGGTCCGTTGGATTTATACCAGCATCATCCGGCCCAGCATCACATACGCGAGTCTCATCTGAACTAGCGTGCTGGAGCAGAAGAACGCCCGTCAGCGCCTGTACCAGCTGCAGGGCAGCATTTGTCGCGCCATCACAGGTGCGTACCCGTCTACCCCTTACAAGGGGCTGAACACTATCCTTAATATTCCTCCGCTTCACCTATTTATTAGGGAGGCGGATGCTATGAAGTCCGCCTCCCGACTTATCAGAGATAAGACGTTAAATAACGCACCCTCTGGCTTTATGCCAATGAAAACCTTTTGTATTTTGTATTTTGGATTTTGTCCGCCGCGACCTCAACAACATCCACATGGACCTGGACAATGTGGATAGTCGCCTCCCCGCTCTCAACATCAGGAGGGGCTTCCAGACCGCCATCCCTGGCCGAGACAGCATTCCGCTGGATGTCGGTGTGAACCGGCGCAGCCAGGGCATTCACTGCTTCACCGACGGCTCGCTTTTCAACGGCCGCGCTGGAGCGGGTATCGTCATCTTCCACGAGGGTAAGATGCTCTACAAGGAAAGTCTGCACCTCGGTGAGAACACCTCGGTTTTCCAAGCTGAAATTTGCGTCATTGAGCAGTGCGCCCAGCACCTGCTCCAGGCGAATATTAATAACTTCAATATTAACTTTTACACTGATAGCCAAGCCGCTATTAAGGCCTTAACCACTGAGAATATCTCCGCTGCTACAGTATATCAATGCCACCGCAGTATGCAAGCAATCCCTCTCAGTCCTTAACAGGATTAGAATTATATGGACACCCGGTCACAGAAACATCCTGGGCAACGAGCTCGCGGACTCTCTTGCCAAGGAGGGAAGCAACCCAGACGGCAACCACCGTCGTCTGATGAGGCTACCCACTCCCAGGTCGCAAGTCACCCGCCAATCAACAGGTGGCTTCATCAGCAGCACCAGCTCCACTGGAACAGCTGCACCGAGTACAGGCAAACCCGCTCTGCCATGCCTAACCTGAACAGGAAAGTCTCTGATTTTCTGATTTCGCTTAACAGAACCGACCTCAGGGAGATGTGCATGGCCCTAACCGGCCATGGATTCTTCCAGAGACATATCTCGTTGCAAACCGGTTGCCCTCCCACCTGTCCTTTCTGTGGCATAGGAGAGGAGACCGCGGAGCATCATGTCACTTTCTGCCCTTACTTCAACAAGGCGCGGCGCAAATACCTCGGCCAGATGGACGAGCTGACCACCCCGGACAATATCCGTGACCTTCGCGCCTTCGTCCGGGACTCCGGCCGGATGAGGGTCGCCGATGCCTCCATTGCGAACCTGCGGACTACTGGCGGGGACTGGGCACACCCCCAAGGTTAATCCTTGTGCTCTTTTACCTTGGGGTTGCGATAGGGGCCTCGCGGCCTATTCGCGGTGCCTGCGCACCCCCGTCAGTAGTAAGTAAGTAGTAAGTTAGGGGCAGATTTTGTGCCTTAGTAGGCCCTGAGAGGACAGAAGGCCTTGTGTGCTGCCAGGACGGATTGCTAAGCAGGTCGGCAAAGTCATCCACTACCTAACAGGTGGTTGGAGCGACGGTGGTGAGCTGATCTGTCTGGCATTTCAGGGTTTCTGCGAAAGCCATCCAGTCAGTGTTCAAGACGTTCCTTTTCCACAGGTTGTTAGGTTTGGGGAAAGAGTATTGCAACCGAAAACGAACGAAGCGATGGTCAGACACAGATTCCTCTTCGTCCCAAACCTCCCAGTCCTTGACTAAAGGAGCCAAGCCATGGGAGACGAGGGTAACGTCGAGGGCCTCCGTCCATCGCCCGTTGTCAAAGGTGGGGGTTCCACCAATGGTGCAAAACTCAGTATTGGTGGTGCAGATGTAAGCAAGGAGTTCCTCGCCTCTGCTGTTGGAAGTACGAGTATAACTGCCCCAGTGGGTGTGGTGAGCGTTGACGTCGCCCACCACCAGCAGCTCGAACCTATGGTTAGAGCAGTAGTCCACGAGGGAGATGAGGTTGGGTGGAGCCGCGGGGCCATCGCCAGGGATATAGATCGAGGCGATGATGACCGTGCGGTTGGTGATAATGTGGTTGAACTGAATGACACAGAGTTCTCTGTCAGAGAGGTCCGGTCTGTGCCAAGCTTTGAAATGGGTAGACACGAACATGGCTGCTCTGGGGTTTTGGGGGTCTTGAAAACAGTCAAAACCAACAGGAATATTCAGAATCTTACCTTTCTTTGTCCAGGGCTTCTGGAGTAGGATATAAATGCCCGGTTTTACAAAGGTTGCCACCCGCATCAGGTTGGTCGAAGCCGCGATGCAGTGGTGTAGGTTTAGCTGCAGGATGTCCACTCCGGGGAATCCACGAGTGATCCGCGTAGCTTCCTGCCGGCTCAAGGCGAGTTGTGCAGGAGAGCCGCCTCTTCTGCCTCGCCGATAGCTTCAGGCTCCAGTTCCATTGGCTCTTCCCGGATGGTCTCCATGGTCGAGGGCGATGCCTCCACCTGGGCGGCATTCTCGCTCTCGGCCCGGTTTTCCGGGGGGCCGCAGTGGTGACACTGGGCTGGGGGTTGCTGCGGTTGTGGGCCCTGGCGGGGTCCAGCAGCTGCTTCGAGCGCTGAGTCCGACCAGAGCGGATAGTGTTCCGGGCGGGTTTCCAGCCCTTTCCACGTCCGCCTGTTGCTGCAGCTTTCGCGGCTTTCCCCCTGATGGGGTCCCCGTCCTCGGAGGGGTCGTGACGAACGGAAGCTTCTTTTCCTGGGCGTTTCCGCCCGTCAGAGCAACTCCACTCGCCAGTTTACGCTTCTCTGGGGGCGGTGGGCGGGTGACGTCAGACTCAATGCTGAAGATCTGAACAGCCCGACAGAGATGAGGGACATGTCCGGATAGTCCAAGGATCCAGCTATCCGACAGTCCGAGGATTACCGTGAAACCGTCTCCGCCCGACTTGGAGATGGTCTCGTGAACTACGACGCCATTGGCCGGCAGCTCCGGATTGGTAGCCACTAGCAGGCGACGCAGCTCGTCGGCCTTGGTGATGGAACTGCGAGCCGGAATCCAGGCACGGTGCCGGTGAGTCCGGGGTCGCTCGTCCTTCCTGTAGATAAACAAGTTTTCCAGCTCCATATCCCAGTCGAAGGCCTTCAGCATCTCGAGGAGCTGCTGCCTAGACTGGCTGTCGGCGGGCCGGATGTGAAGGGCGTGGTCCTCGACTTAATTCGTCTTTAGGACTTAGATTACTCGGTCAAGCCCATTTGACCAAGTGGGAGTCCATGAACTTGCGCCAGATTTGGTCGAGCTTTGCAGCCATAAAAGGCTTCTCCTGGCCTTGGATGATCAGGGCCGGTTGCCTCTTGGCCATAGCCGCATATAGGTGCGCTGGGAGCGGCCATGGGAGTTTCCGAGGTCCCCTCCACAGGAGGAGCCAGCCGCATCAGGCCGGAGCTTCGGCGACACCTGACGCTTCCGATCGGCATGCGGGGCTCGCCTCCTCGTCAGATGTTGGCCCCTCCGCGGGATTCGCAGAGTCACCGCACCCTCTTCCGATGCAAAATTGCAAAGTTTTAAAATGTTACAATATTCCGGAATCCATTCGTTACGAAATGAGTAATATTGTAACGACGGAATATTTCTCTTCTAAGAAATGGTCGACGACCTAAACTTTGTAGCCTACTCACGCAGAAAAAGCGGCTTTCGCACTCCTCCGTTCCTCCGCTTTGCGCTGGAGAAAGGCCTCGAGCGAGCAATGCTACGGGCCTTCTTCTTTAGGTCCGAGGTGTCCTGAGCTACCTGATGCTCACAGGTGCACTACCGGGTATAGCCGGTACCCATGCAAGAGAACGGCTAAGACAGAAGCCAAGGCCACGGATGCGTTGCCGCCGCCGGAGCCGGCCAGTCAGTCCAGCTAGCAGCCCTAGAGCTCCCTTGAACACATGCGGGACGTGAAACTCTAGGTCGGCTTGTGAGTCAACTTGAAGAGAGTTCTCCTGCAATTCCTGCAATACATGTAGAGGCCGGTGTGTAGGACCGCAGATCTTAGCTCGTAAGCCTGATCTGTCTCATGCTACACAGGCGTGCTGAGCCCCACGATTGCATGCTGCATGACTATACACTGGCGCGAAAACTTTTGCACTAGCCCAGCTTGGGTTTTGACCAGGACTGCTGCATTTTGCTGTGGCTGGTGTAGTTGTTTTTGCTGGTTGTTTAACTGTACTTTCTGTACAGTGAAGTCAAAAAATAAAATCCGATAAACTGTGAAACTTCGAAGGCCCAATACATATTCTGTGACGTCGTAGATAAATTTAAAGGCTTTAAGTCAATTTTTCTCAGCAGAATTAGAAATGTAGAATGTATAAAATGTATAAAAAAACGCAAAATTCTAAAATGTTACAATATTCCGGAATATATTCGTTACGAAATGAGTAATATTGTAACGACGGAATATTTCTCTTCTAAGAAATGGTCGACGACCTAAACTTTGTAGCCTACCTACTCACGCTGACAGGCAACCAGGCATAACTTCCATATACTTCCAAATATCTGTTCAGAAAAGCATTTTAAGCAACTTTAATAGATCATTTAAGCTATCAAAATGCCTATCAACGATCCTCTTTACACACCCTTCTTTGGTGTCATGGGAGCATCTGCAGCCATGGTTTTTTGTGGTAAGTTACTGGCAGTGGCATTTGTTATAGCCATAGGCCTAGGCTATAGAGGGCTAGACATGTTAAGAGGCCCTATTAGGCCTAGGCCTAGTACCATTAGGCCTATGAATGAGTAAAGTGCATTAGAGTAAGTATATGAATTATTTTTATTTACTAATTCATTAAGTATTTTGTATTGTTCATTGACATTAGGCCTAGGGCTAGGCCTTAGGCCCCTATAAAATTATGGCCTATCTAATCTAGACAACCTAGCCCTAGCCCCTAGGCCCTACCTACTACTACTAGATAAAATCTAAATAAATCTAGATTATCTAGAACTAGGATCTAGATACAATAACTAAATGATAAATATGGACCTTGGGACAAAAATTAGGACGTCACCAATACAAGGTATCAAGGTAGCCAGGGTCCTGTGTAGTAGTGTGTGCCAGAACAAGAATCCTATCTTTGGACTTAGCTAAATGTATGCCAATGTATGCCAAAAACATAAAATTTTCCCTAAAATGCCAGGATGGAATCTTTGTTGCTTGCATGACAAGTTTGTTTTTTTGCGCAAGTTTTTTTACCTGTGAATGTGCAATTTTTTGTCACTTAAATTTCTTAGCAACTTTTTTACAATGTTTAATTAAAGTTTAAATAGGCCTAAATCTTTAAAAATAAATAATATTATTCTTTTTTAGTTTATTATATAGGCCTAGTTCCCAGTAGCTTTGTTTTAAATTTGCAATAACTAGTTTTACTATAACAAGTGCAATATTCAAAATTTTAATGAAATTATGCAAGATTTCTTAGAATATTAAGCTGCGCACACATAAGCTTTTTAAAATTGCACAAGTTTGCTAGAAATATATGCGCAAGTGCACAAGTTTTTGTTAGCGCGCATGGAATACATTCAGGATTTTGCACAAAAATTCTATCCTGGCTAAAATGTATGCCAAGTCTAAGTAGGGGTCAGACAATATTGAATTTTCGAGATTGGCCTCTTTAAGATGTTCAAGATTCAATCAAGATTCGAGACATATAGTGGAACAACAAAAATATTTAATATGTGAAATAAAGTAAATCCTCTAAATCCGCTACTGGCGGTAGGTCCATTAGACAAGCTCCTGGGATCCTAAGAACCGTCTCCGAAGGCACAGAATTCAAAATGTTAAATAAAATTTTGCCAACCCAGTAAAACAAAGCATTGCTAACCATCATTAGCAAACAAAAATACTCATTGAAATAACCAGATTACACATTAAATATTCTCATGCGGATACGAGGTACCTAACTGATAAACTAGCGAGACAAAAAAAACCATCAATGTCACATATTGAGTGTTGATCTTGGACGTCAACTTCAAGTAGCCAATGAATTGCTGGAACATTAATTGTTTGAAGCAGAAATGCATTACATTACAAATAAATTGAAAATAGTAAATATATTGTTCAAAACAGCACGCATTCTCTAATGCAAGCCATGACCATTGGCATCTGTATGCCAGCTATATATAAACTATACATTCTTTGTAACATGCAAAATTTAAACAAAATATTGACATTGACACCAACAGGCTCTATGATATGATGCTGCATGCTTCTTATAGATTGAAATGTTTTTTCGAACATTTAATTTTTATCTCAAATCTCAACATTTTTTTCGAGATTGTGAAGTCGAGATTGAGATTTGAGAAAACTCCAAGATCTTAGATCTCGAGATCAAGATCAAGATCTCGTCCGACCCCTAAGTCTAAGTTATAGGGAATCAGTGCATTAGCTGATTAGGATAGGGATAGAAAGTTTTTTGGTCTTTGGTATTTTGGGACATGTGTTATTATCTTAATTACAGCACTAGCCTAGGAAAAAATCTTTGCATGACAATTTTGGAATAGGCCTAAAAAGTTATATAAGGTTTTTGCATAAGATTTTGGTACTTTTTTTCATAGATCTTAGCCTTGTCTAAAAGTCTTAAATCTTATTTTATAATAATTATAATATGTCTATAAAATAGTTTTTGACTTACATAAAGAAAATGGAAAAGTACAATTTGTCTTCAAAGGCCCTAGCTTAGGATAGACAAATGTTTTGGCTCTTCTTAGGATAGAAAATTGAGAATCATTCAAATGAAATTAACTTATTTTTGTTTATGTTTCAAATACATAGAATTATTTTTTAGTCAAACTATATACAATAGTAAAGATGATGCCATGTCTAATAAGAAAAAACTACTGTTTATGCCAAGAGATGGGTTACCTAATCTAGATTTCAGTATATAAATATAGGTAGATAGTAATAGACATATTAGACAGTAGTAAAAGCATTAGTAGCTAATATCTTAAATAGAATAATAGGCTTAGCATATATGCATATTGGAAAATATAAAAATGGATTTTTTACTAATTGTTTATAAAGTATACTTGAAATCTGCAATGGACATTATCCATTTGATTGAAATTTGCAATTGAAGTTTCAATACTTAGGGCTTATTTTATAAATGTATTAGTGTCAAATAAAAACTGACATAAGAAAGTACAATTGACAATAAAATGCTTTTGTTTATAAAGATATTGTCTATATAGCAGATATTAATGCAAGCTTTGAATTGTATATGATTGATTTTAAATGAAAAATATATATCAAATCAAAGTACAAGTGCTAGCAAACAGGTTTAGCAATAGATTGTTGGAACTATATTCTTTCAAAAAAAAAAGTATACAAACTGAGATGCTATAAGCTCATTCCAAGATCGATTATTCTGGTAAGAATTTCTTATGTAAAATTGATTTTGATTTAAACAAATTATTTAAAAAATCTTGAACTTGGATATCCTCACAACATGCATTCTTTGGCAGCCTCAACAATATTGCATTTGCAGTCAGCTTTCTATCTTCCAATGATGCATTCACAATCAGCCAATTGATATTATCTCTCCATGGTAGCTTGTGGCTTGCTAGATCTGATGCAACTGTTAAATCTGTCTCCCTCCTTCCATCTTACAGAGTTCTGTTCACTGTTGATAGTTAAAGCTGATGCTTACAGTGAACAATTTAATGCACACCATGCCTTCTTTAACATTTTCCTGTCTTTTTTCATTAGATTTTTACAAGACTTCATTATGATCAAAATCATTAAGTGATAGCATATTAGCTTAAAATAAAAAGCTATTATGCTAATGGCTCATTCCATATAAGCATGGTCGTAACATGACAGGTTATTTTTACTTATAAAATGAAATCTAATAATAGAATATACTAAACCAATATTTTAAATGAAAGATTATTTTGTCTAGAATATATTTATAGAGTTTCATATAGATATCATCATTAGTATAGATGCTATTAAACCTTAAATGACACTTATGGTCGTAACAACAGGATTTTTGACATATAGAAACTAAAAGGTAAAAGTCTTATAACATTTTTCATTTTTGATATTTTGCAATACATTTTTAAAATTTGACTAAGAACATCTTTAGAAATCATACTCTTTTATTAGAATATATAAACTCAAAAGGCAACAAAAATACAAAAGAAAAGGCAGCCTTATGGTCGTAACATTATGGTCGTAACATATTTTTTTCTGTCAATTCAGTAACTTTGAGGTACCAATACATTAAAAATATAATAGATTATTTGGTCACCTGATGCTTTTATCTGATGATGCAAGTACTATACTTTTATCTATAGTTTGTTTCAACCTTCAAAAGCTTTCTATTTGTTTTTAAAAGGTACAAAATCTTAATGATGTCTTTTGCTTCGAAAAATGTCCAAATTTTTACAAAAATGACTTTTTGCCAATTGATAACATACTAATCCAACATTTTACCATTCCTTTATTCTTAGATTGTATGTATTGCACAATATAAACATTTGGTAAAAAAATAGGCTAATTAGGCAATGGCAAGCAAAAATATTGACTTTTTTCTATTTTCCAAATATGTCCATCTTATATGGAATGAGCCTAATTGTATATTTGTAGATTGAGTTTTTGAAATGTATAGAACAAAATAACTAATACATTAGAATTCATTTTGAATTTTACAATATATGCATTATTGTCTTACATTCTATTATATCCATCTAAAATATTTTCCTGAACAAAACTACTAATAGTAGCCTAAAAGTAAAACTGTAATAACAAGATTTCATCCTAAAGAAATGAGCATTAACTCGATTCCACCCCTTCATCCTGTTAACACACATGCCAGCCCTGGGCGCGGCCTACGGCACAGCCAAATCCGGCACCGGCATCGCCAACATGGCAGTGCTCAGGCCCGAGCTCATCATGAAGTCCGTAGTGCCAGTAGTCATGGCCGGTATTATTGCCATCTATGGCTTAGTAGTTGCCGTGCTTATCTCGCAGAACATGACGCCAGATTACACAGTTGAGAAGTCGCTGCGTCATCTTGGCGCCGGCCTGGCTGTCGGCCTCAGCGGCCTGGCTTCTGGCTACGCCATCGGCATTGTTGGCGACGCCGGCGTGCGCGGCACCGCCCAGCAGCCGCGTCTGTTTGTTGGCATGATCCTCATCCTGATCTTCGCCGAAGTGCTGGGCCTGTATGGCTTCATTGTGGCCCTGATCTTGTCCGTGTGAATTGGTCGAATTCGTATGGAGTTGCTTATCTGAGCAGGTTGTTTCTGTTTGGGTGTATTTATTTTATTGTTTCTCAAAATTTGTATCCTGAATCATACATGCGCGAAACCCGGCTGATTCGCCGAGTACTAACTAGATGCCGATGCATTAAGCCTTAATAATACAGTCATAGTTACTCCCACCGTTTACCCAAAACCGTAATAATTTTTTGAAGGTTTTTTTATAGGTAAGTCGCATTTCATAAATAGGCTGGTGTAAATCAGAGGGGTTGCGCATGTATGTCCTAATTAAGAGTCTCACTATAAAGATAAATGAGCCTTAACGTGGGCTAGATACTTATAATTGTCAATCGTTAAAACAAAGCTTTAAAACTATAACATTTATAATTGTTGGTGTGGTGTAGACTAAAGTTTAGATGATTGCCTGTTAATGAGTGATAGGTTAAACTATTGTTGTCATTGTATATTTAATATGGGAAAATGTCCACTGTGTCCTCCTCTCCTAGGAAACAATCAAGATTATGCAAGACAAAAATAACCTGCTCGATAAAATTGGCACTTGCCATGGCCATTCATTCCTCCATCTACTATTTGCAAGCATTGAACAATGTATCCCTTATATATTTGCGAGTATTTGAACTCCTGAACTGAAGTTGTGACGAATTCTCGGTTGAATTGCTTATTTGGTAAGAGTTTTCTTTTTCTTGAAAATAAAATGAGGATTTTTAATTACCTGATCCAAGCATAGTTTACTGTTCCTCATCACTATATCTGGATTCTGGATTGGTTAAGTACATGGGTTATTTTTCTCTAATCTTTACAGAGTCACTTTATACCTCAATTTTCGAAAATTTGTTGCGAAGTGTTCTCTGAAAGCAGAAAATTTTATTCCTGTTACCTATGCTATTTTTTTTGTTTAGTATCTGAATGTGTGATTTAAATCCGCATTCACAAATATATTCAGTAGTTACTCTCAGCCTCTTGAAGTATTTTATTTGATTATATAAATTTAGGCACGGACTAGGAGGTCTGGCGAGTCAGTAAAGCTGTCGTGTTCTGCATCAGTTAATTCTTCAATTTATGAGTTTGTCAGGCCTCTCAACTATTAGCTTGGATAATACCTGCGCACATGGCAATAAGAAAAGAAATTGCTATTTTAATAATAATTTCCTAATTTCCGTCTTAATTTTCAACTGAGTTTTATTCTCAACTTTCCTGTCTTCAGTCTGACATTAGATAATAAAACAGCATATTATAACTAATTGAATTATTTTAAAATCTATGCATAAATATTCATAGTATAGTTCGTAAATATAAATTTAGTTTGATTTGTTCGCTTTTAATCTTTTTAGCTCGTAGTTCACGCGCGGTTGAGACTCTTGTGTGTTATCACCTGTCAAAATTGACTGTTGATTTTGACATTGTTAAAGACGTTCTTTGATTTTTTAAATAAGATTATACACAAGGTGTAGGTTAGTGACCTACCGCATATTTTTTCAAGATGCTGAAAAGTCCTAACTAGGGTAATGCTGGCTAGATAACGATGATTGTGGGGAATGCTGGCTGGGGAATAAATGTTAATCTGTGCAGTTTTACAATTCATGAAGTTAAATGTAAATTTATTAGTGCTTTGAGCGTACCAGCGCAAGAAATTACATTTACATGTAACTTTAATTGCTTTCTATACATGTACAAACACAACACAATTTTGAAAGCCTTAGTTTAAGTTAGTGTATTTTCTCAAAAAAGCTGCAGGTCAGATTCATATACTTTGTAGTAGGCATCGTTCTCAGAGGCGGAACCAATATAACACGACAAAAGATGTACAGAAGCAGCAACTTTTTTATTCGAATGTAGATTTAAACGATATTTCAGAATCAATCCTCGAGTTATATTTATGTTAAACGGCGTTACACTTGTCTTAATTGCTTAAGAGCTTTGCGTTTTTTACGGTTCTTATACGTTCGTATTATAACAAGCAAAACTAATTCAAAGTCAACCCGCCAAATTATAGAAGAATGGGTGCATTTTTCTTGCTCCATCAAACATTATAAAGACTAGCCTAAAACTTTTTTGGTATCTAGGCACTCTTTATTTTGCGATGGAATTGTTTTTTAACAGCTATAATTCATAAGCATTTTATCGTATCGTATCGTTATACCTATGATACCCACTTTGCTTTTGGGTGCTTTTAATTCTTTCTTCCTAGTAGAAGTGGAATGGCTGGCACTGGGTAAGATTTATTAAAGATATCGGAATACGAATTCCATTTTCTCTGCTTTACCAAAACTGTTTTATTGCTTTTCTAAGCAAGCAATGTACAAATTAACATATTGTTTACAGATTACAGTACATTCAGTACAGTGTAGTTATTGAGTTACATAAAAGTAGAAAGAAAATAATATTTGATGAATTAAATAATTGATTTATTAGTATTATTTATAAATTCTAATTGGAGAATTAAGTTTCTTTGATGTATGAAAAAACAGTTTAGAGAAAAAAAAATTTTTGTTAAATTTGTATTTTATAATCTTCTTTTGCAGATAGCATAGGCCTCACCAAAATTTTTACTGATGAATAATTATTTTATCTCTAATTATTCTATAAAGTTCTCTAAAAATTAATTTTAATTCATCTTTAAAAAAAGAAGAATGATTTCTAGCCTATTTTTCATTATAAATTGTTTTATTATTTGAAATTTCTGTTGCTCATCTGAACTTTCCTAATATATATATTCTATCAATCTTGTACTTTGAGTTTTGTTTAGCGGATTATTTTTCGTTAATTTTTAACCTAAATAAAAATTTATTGAAATTGTCACAGTGTAGTTTATGGCTATATCCAAAAATTCAGTTTATCTTGGAACTTAGAAAATTCTAATAAATGTTTCAAAGCATGTAACATCGACTGCATTCACCATCCCACCCTAGTGCGCCCACCAAAGAATACGTGGACAAGACCATCCCAGAGCAGGACAAGCTGCACTCCAATCTGTTCCAGTCATTCGTTGCCTACACCAGACGCACCAGTAAGCAGCGAGACAATGCCGAAGCCATCGCCGCCACCCTGGGCGCCTGCGCCAGCTCTGAAAAGCACGAGAAAACTACAAAACTGGCGCTGACGCAAGCGGCTACCATTCTGGCGAATGTTGAAGAATACCGGGACAGTCACGTGCGCAACCTGGAGGATCACGTGCTGTACGAGCTGGCCAGGTTTGGCAATCAGCACAGAGGCTCGCAGGTGAGGCTTGTCTATAGTACATTTTATAAAGTACTTCATTTACTTAATGTGCTTGTCCCACACAGTCCCCACCACACCAACATCACCCACGCCTAGACCGACCTGCGGAAGTCATTCGGCCAGAGCCAGCGCTCTCGGACACGCAAGGCAGCCTCGGCCGGGTCGGAGGGCCAGCGGCAGCAGTTCAGCCGGCAGCTGCTCGAGTTCGAGACCCGCCGAGTGACAGGCCTGCGCTCTGTGCTGGTCAACTATGTTTTCAGCGAGCTGGCCTGGCATTTGAAAGCTGCCGAGTTGTATTCGAACGCTTTTAAAGCGCTGCAGACCATCGACGAGACCGGGGATGTTGAAGAGTTTCGACGGTCGCTGCAGCTGCCGAGGGACGGCGCCGGTGCAGAGAAACTCGACAAGCACAGGCAGCATTCAAGCACGCTCTCCTGAGCAGCTCAGATCTTGACTGGGGGCTTTCTTAGAAAACAACTGATTGGCTGTCTTCTTTATTGTGCTTCTTCTTCGTTTCTCATTGGCTGTCATTCAGTCCCTATCCCCCTTTCCTCACTTCTGTCATCTGATTGGCTGATGCTATCTCTCAGAATCTGATTGGCTGCCACTCCGCTGACTCCTATCCCGTCTGTGTAATCCTATTGGCTGATGCTATATCTCGGACTCTGATTGGCTGCCATTCCGCCTACCCCTATCCCGTCTATGTAACCCTATTGGCTGATAATGTCTCTCGGATTCTGATTGGCTGCCATTCCGCTGACTCCTGTCCCGTCTTTCTGTGCGATATTTTTCGCTCTTATTCTCATTGGCTGTGGGCACCTGGACATCGTCAGTTGTGATCTATTTTTGCTCCGAGCCTTACTACATGCAAGTAATTTCTCGCGGTAAAATTTAAAGTTTTCTGTCCCTCACATTCTACTTAGCAGGCGTGAAGTTCTTTGAACTATTTTTATTGCTTAAATTATTAAATTTAGTTGTAAAAAGCACTCTATCTTTTTATCTTTCCAACTCAGTCTAGTCAGAATTTATTTTTATCTTCAGTCTTGTTTCTATTTGCTATAGCCTTGTTTAAAATCTTTAGCTTTTTCTGCAATATTTTATTAGCCAATGCGTTATCAATTATTCATTTTCGGCGTCCTTCTGTGATCCAATTAATTGATATTTTTTGCTCTCATTCTCATTGGCTGTGGGCAGCTGGGTTATTCCTCAGTTGCGATCTCCGTGCCTTTTCTAGGTGGCGTGTTGTCCAGATTTCTATTGTCTCTTTACTTCTACGAGTAGGTAGCAGTTGTGAGGTTTGTTGAGTCCATTGTAATTGTAAATCGCGGATGCGCTCTATCTGTTTATTTTTACAACCCTAGTCAAGTCTAGTCAGAAAAGACTTCTATCATCAGTTCTGATCCTATTTGTTATAGCCTTGTTAAAAATTGTAGTCTTTTTTCTGCAACATTTTTATTAGCAAATGCTTTCTCGATTTTATTTTTGTTTTATGTATAAAATGCGCACAAACTACTACTGCATCTTATTAGAGTTTTGTCTGCAATATATTTTTCAACTATAAATTTAAAGTTTTGAGAAAATTGCATCAATATTCGACCTTCAATAGACTGAAAATTTGAATTGGTCTTAAACCTTTTAACAAGTTTTTTCATTAAACTTTATTTATATTCGAATGGACTGTTTAATCTAGTTGATTTTTACGTCAATAAAATATCCATGGACTGCTGCAATAGAAAGACGCCAGAATGCATTCCCCAGCATATCATTTCCATGAAAATCCACTGTAACGTCCTCCTGCTTCAGTTTTCCGTGAGAAGAATACAATGGATTGCTAATCTAACCAATTTGGAGTAATGCAATGAATTCAGCAATTTGTTAAAAGTAAAACAAAGCCAGACATCAGTGCCATGCACCCAGTGTCTATGGCCAGTAGCAGTGAAGCAAATGCACCCAGTGTCTATGGCCAGTAGCAGTGAAGCAAATGCACCCAGTGTCTATGGCCAGTAGCAGTGAAGCAAATGCACCCAGTGTCTATGGCCAGTAGCAGTGAAGCAAATGCACCCAGTGTCTATGGCCAGTAGCAGTGAAGCAAATGCACCCAGTGTCTATGGCCAGTAGCAGTGAAGCAAATGCACCCAGTGTCTATGGCCAGTAGCAGTGAAGCAAATGCACCCAGTGTCTATGGCCAGTAGCAGTGAAGCAAATGCACCCAGTGTCTATGGCCAGTAGCAGTGAAGCAAATGCACCCAGTGTCTATGGCCAGTAGCAGTGAAGCAAATGCACCCAGTGTCTATGGCCAGTAGCAGTGAAGCAAATGCACCCAGTGTCTATGGCCAGTAGCAGTGAAGCAAATGCACCCAGTGTCTATGGCCAGTAGCAGTGAAGCAAATGCACCCAGTGTCTATGGCCAGTAGCAGTGAAGCAAATGCACCCAGTGTCTATGGCCAGTAGCAGTGAAGCAAATGCACTCAGTGTCTATGGCCAGTAGCAGTGAAGCAAATGCACCCAGTGTCTATGGCCAGTAGCAGTGAAGCAAACCAGATCTCTACGCCAAAAATAGACATACATGCACCCTCACTGCCAGCTGCCTGCAGAAAAATATTCATGCAAAGTTAGTGATTTTACCGGCTCTCGAATCCATGGTCACTTGTCGATTGTCCAGGCTCAGCGTCTCCCTGACTCTGCTGCTGCTCATACTCTGTGGAAGCTCGCAACACAACTGCTGCTACGCCTTCGAGTTCAGTAAGGTGCATTTTTGATTGATGGAATACCTGTGCATGTAAATTGAGATTAAGTGCCGTCCTTACAGACACTAAGACAGATCCAGACAGACGGACGGACAGACAGACATCCAGACAGACAGACAGACGGACAGACAGACATCCAGACAGACAGACAGACGGACAGACAGACAGACTGACTGACAGACACTAAGACAGACAGGCAGGCAGACAGACGGACAGACAGACTAAGGCAGACAGAAAGACAGACAGACAGGCAGATAGACAGACAGACAGACAGACACTAAGACAGAGACAGACAGACAGACAGACAGACAGACAGACAGACAGACAGACAGACAGACAGACTGACTGACTGACAGACACTAAGACAGACAGACAGGCAGGCAGATAGACAGACAGACAGACAGAATTACAGACAGACAGCCAGTCATCCTAATCCGCACTGCAGGCACGGCCCTGACCCCATTCCGCTGGGCCTGGTCTGGCGTCAAAACGGCCGCTTCCGGCGTGAAAACCGCGGCTTCTGGTGTGAAATCGGCCGCTTCCGGAGTGAAAACCGTGGTGAGCGGGGCGGCTGGCCTGACTCAGTCCGCGTACCGACTCGTCAGGCCCACCGGCTCGCCTGCGTCAGACGGCAGCAGCTCGCCAGCCGAAGCGCAGAAGAGCGGCCACAAACCTCTGGGCTGCTTCGAGGACATCCCGGATAAAACATCGAAGCTGTTTCAGCAGGGTGAATCTGCAGATTTGTTTCTCCTATTGGTTTTACCTGTACTGTACCTGCTGCAGATTACATGCAAGTGTCACGTTATTTGATGTTGGCCGTGACCCTTAAAAGGGCCGTTTTAGTCCCAAAATAAGTTGAAGTCAACTCAGGCGAAGTGGATGGTGTAGCGGAGCACTTGGCGATAAAGGCAGGAACTGCCGTAGTTGTCTTTATTGTTAATATCAGTATTAAGTTTGGTTGTTACTGACAATAAACAGACTATAGCTTTCTGGGCACTGGCGGCTGCAACAATGGGTTGAATATAATTTGGATATGAAGTCAAGTGGCAGGCGAATGACACAATGGCGATGTGACGTGAGCAGAGGCTATGAGCACAGTGAAGGCAGTGAAACGTAGTGGCGAGTTTGGCGTCGGTCGTGGCGTGAGACAGTCAAGTAAGTGTGTGAGCAGGCTGGCCCAGGCAGAGGGGCCGTGGTGAGAAATAAGGAGGCTCGAGGCAGCCAGACAAACAGATAAGACAGCTTAGAGGCAGCAGGGAAGAAAACCAAGAGAGGAGAGCCGCCGCCAGGCGGGGGGGGGGTTTAATAAAAGAGCGCAGAGGGGGGTAGCGCGAGCACGAGTGATTTCATTGGCTGGCGAGAGAACTTAAAATTATCGATCGTGCCAATTTTATACGGTCGCGAGAGAGGATAGCAAAATATACAGTGAATTAGAAACTGCCACAAAATCGTTGGGCACTACTACAAGTAAACGTCGCAATAAACAAATGGAAAAGTTTAGTTGAAACGGTGAAACTGAAGGGTTGAATGACTATGGAGAACAGCAGTCCAACGGCCCTTTTCGGGACCACCTTAAACTGACAACGTCACACAAGAACATTTTGGTGAATGACCGTTTTGTTGAATGACCGTTTTGTTGAATGACCGTTTTGTGGAATGACCGTTTTGTGGAATGACCGTTTTGTGGAATGACCGTTTTGTTGAATGACTGTTTTGTTGAATGACCGTTTTGTTGAATTACCGTTTTGTTGAATGACCGTTTTGGTGAATAATCATTTTGGTGAAGGACCGTTTTGGTTATTTGACCCTTTTTGGTAAATGGCCAGATGTGCAACCGACAGCTCAGCCGCAGCTATTGCGCGGCGCATCTGAAGGCTGCGTACGGCTGTTGAGTCCAAGGACTGGGAGGGGGGGGGGTCGCCACACACCCTCAATTACCCCAGCTAATGCTGGCACCCATTTTACGACTGGGTGAACTGAAGCAATGAGAGTTAAGTGTCTTGCTCAAGGACACAAATTGTTCCAGTGAGATCGGGAATCGAACCCCCGACCTTCAAATCGTGAGTCCGACGCTCTGACCTCTAGGCTAAAACCTTCTTGACATTTACAGGGCACGTGCGTAACATGTCATCTGCATGTAGAACATGCTATCTAAGAAACGAAGATAAAAAATTGATAATTTCAACTTTTTGATCTTTTTTGTTGAAACCCAATTGAAAGTGCCATTAGTCCTGTAGATTAATTGTTTTTAATCATTAATTTTCTGACAGGCGGCTCCGGTCGTAGGATGAACAAAGCAAAGTGCAGCTCAAAGTGCGCCGAACTTGACACCGAATTATTCGGCCTTCGTTCGAGTCCGACAGAGCGCGGCATAGTGGAGTGCTGGTGCGGGCACAGCTTCACCAGGCTGCCCAGCTCGTCAGAATTCAACTGCGCTAATCGCTGCCCGGACGAGGAGGCGCAGGCCAAGGAGCCGTGCGGTGGTCTCGGCTACGTGTCCGTGTACGAGAGAGCGTCGTGAGGACTGCAGCGATGCTGACTGAAGATTGTGCAGTCACTATAATTACTCCTGCATTCCCAGAGTTGCATGTACTTTACTGCACAAGTACATGTAAAACAGCTGTAGCAGTTGGGACGACTTCTTGCTGTGCATTTTCCTTTTTATGTTAAGCAACTCTAACAGTGCACAGGTGTACAGTGTAGGCATAGGGTACGCGCATTAATATTTGCATATCATTTTACTAACCCGCATACGTACAGTGTGCGTGTATTGAAATGCTCATTCATATATGGGTTTTAGGAAATAAACGTGTACAACTTCTCACGAAGAATTTGCTCGGTGTATAGAAGGCTGCATGCATTAGAAAGCATATCTTACAGAGTATTTAATTCAAGTGAGCATCAAGTGATGGTTAAAGGTATGTAAAAAGCAACCATAAAGCCAGCAGTGCCTTCGCGCGATAATTCTACTGAATGGCTCAGTCTCAGTAGCATGTGCCGCATGGAAATTTAAAAAATATTTATTTAAACAAAACTAGATTGACGATACTTTTTATAGACTGAATAGAGAAAAAAAGCAATTTATTTTTTCGTTAAAATTATTATTTTTTGAAGTTCTTCCTTAACAGCGAGTTTATAACTTTATAAAATTGTGTACATTCTCGATTGACCATTTCAACACCGATATAAAGTAATAGAATATAATGGCATTAATGCTTACTTTTTTACTTTGATAATTTTGATAAAAAGTTACTGATTTACACCTCTAAACGAAAGATCATCTTTTGTATGCATTAAAGTATGATGGATTTGTTACAACCTGATATCATAATTTTTGTTGCTGAAAACTAAATATGCTAAACCTGAAAACCGGTGTCCTCAAAAGCCAAAACTCAGTAGCTAAACGCAAAATTTTTATATTTTAATTACTATAATACTATTTCATGTATTTTATTGCCATTTTAATTGATTTTATTTGTTATGGTTACTTTCTTGTGTGCTCTGATGATCAGTCAGTTCAAAGTGTTTTTGACAGTTTGGAAGCTGCTATTCAAATTGCAATTTAACTAGTTGTATACATAGCTAAGCTAGATAATTTAAAATCCCACAACAAATTTGAAGCAAACATTTTTATATATGACTGTTATCTTAAAATAACTTTTTATTTTAAATTTTTCTATATGTAATAATTAAAATCCAAATATACTAAATCTCTAAGATTTGTATGCTTGAATGCTTGTCCGTAATCTAAATATACTAAATCTCTGAGGTTTGTATGCTTGAATGAATGCTTGCTTGTCCATAACGCTCTAGTAGTTCACTAAATTCCTTATGAAATCTATAATATATTCCCTTCAGAGACACTGACAATAAAATTATCCAAAATAACCTGCTAACACAACATTCCAGACCTAGAATGACGGTATTGGGAGAAGACAGCTCAACTGGGGAGCCAGAGCAGCAGCAGGAGCAGCAACAATATTATAATAAATTCAATGGCCAGTATGAGCCAAAAGAGATTCTTGGCCGGTAAGTAGACAGCTGTTTTCTATTTCTAGAAATCAGTTTTTCATAATGCAGACTCATTTCTGCCCGAATCCGGTTGCACAGCGGTCTCAGCAGTGTGGTCCGTCGGTGCCAGGAGCGCGCCACCAACAACTCCTTCGCTGTGAAGATCATCGACCTCAACAACCTGAATACCGACCGTCAGGAGGTTATCAGAGAGTTGAAAATCCTGCGAACGGTGCAGGGTCACCCCAGCATCATCCGCCTGCACGACAACTTTGAGACGGAGGCCTACATCTTTTTCGTTTTTGAAATGTGAGCACTTTGTAAACAATATCTCATCTAGTCAGGAGTCACCCAATTCTAGTCAGGGGTCACCCAATTCTAGTCAGGGTCACCCAATTCTTATTCTAGTCATGGGTCACCCAATTCTAGTCATGCGTCACCCAGTTCTCATGGGTTTGCCCAATTCTAGTCGTGGGTCACCGAATTCTAGTCGTGGGTCACCGAATTCTAGTCGTGGGTCACCGAATTCTAGTCGTGGGTCACCGAATTCTAGTCGTGGGTCACCGAATTCTAGTCGTGGGTCACCGAATTCTAGTCGTGGGTCACCGAATTCTAGTCGTGGGTCACCGAATTCTAGTCGTGGGTCACCGAATTCTAGTCGTGGGTCACCGAATTCTAGTCGTGGGTCACCGAATTCTAGTCGTGGGTCACCGAATTCTAGTCGTGGGTCACCGAATTCTAGTCGTGGGTCACCGAATTCTAGTCGTGGGTCACCGAATTCTAGTCGTGGGTCACCGAATTCTAGTCGTGGGTCACCGAATTCTAGTCAGAGGTCACCCAATTCTATTCATGTGTCACCCAATTCTAGTCAGGGGCCACCCAATTCTAGTCAGGGGCCACCCAATTCTAGTCAGGGGCCACCCAATTCTAGTCAGGGCCACCCAATTCTAGTAAGGGTCACCCAATTCTAGTCAGGGGCGACCCAATTCCACTTCACAGCTGTCCAAACGGCGAGCTATTCGAGCACTTGAACCGAGTGGTTCGAATGTCCGAGAAGCGCACCAGAGCTGTGTTGAAGCAGCTGCTGAGCGCTCTCGACTTTCTGCACAGTCGCAATATCGTGCA
Organism: Macrostomum lignano; assembly: GCA_002269645.1. Lineage (NCBI taxonomy): Eukaryota > Metazoa > Platyhelminthes > Macrostomidae > Macrostomum > Macrostomum lignano. The sequence continues at coordinate 64,276 of NIVC01002740.1, forward strand.
CAGAGACGTGAAAGCAGAGAACATTCTTCTAGACTCCGATATGAACATCAAGCTGACGGACTTTGGCTTCGCCATTGTGATTGACAGCGATGACATGCTGACAGATTTGTGCGGCACTCCCAGCTACCTGAGCCCCGAGATTCTCGTGGTGAACATGTTCGAGAATCGCGACATTCGCGGCTACGGCAGGTGAAGTGACTTGTTGCTGATGTACATCAAGCTTTGTTAACACTTCGTTTCTTGGAAAATATTTGAAGGCCGAATTGACAAAATCCGCTCCAACAGAAATCTAAGGCAACTTTCATGTCGCTGGCGTATTTTTCGTGTTCAGCCAGATTTTGAGATTCTAAGAAAAGAAGTCATTTTAATAAAGTCGTTCTTTAATCAAGCCTACCATAATTAATGTCACTTGATTGATAAATCTACTACTGTTGGCACCCGTCACGCAGGCCCGTAGACCTATGGGCTAGCGGGGTGCTCATGTATACAATGCTCAGCGGGTCGCCTCCGTTCTGGCACCGTCGCCAGATGACCATGCTCAGGATGATCATGGAGGCGCGCTTCAGTCTGGACTCGCCCGACTGGGAGGAGTCCTCCGACCTCGCCAAGGACCTCATCAGGCTGCTGCTGCGGCCGAAGCCCGCGGATCGCCTCACCGCTGCTGAGGCCCTCATGCATCCGTTTCTGTCCAGAAATGTAAGGCCCGTGTTTGACTGGTGGGTTCAACTAGCATTGGCTATCGTTGGTTTCAGCACTCTCCGTTTCCACTGCATCAGCACCCTCAGCTTCCACTGCTTCAGCACCCTCCCGTTTCCACTGCATCAGCACCCTCCCGTTTCCACTGCATCAGCACCCTCCGCTTCCACTGCATCAGCACCCTCAGCTTCCACTGCATCAGCACCCTCCCGTTTCCACTGCATCAGCACCCTCCCGTTTCCACTGCATCAGCACCCTCAGCTTCCACTGATTCAGCACCCTCCCGTTTCCACTGCATCAGCACCCTCCCGTTTCCATTGCATCAGCACCCTCAGCTTCCACTGATTCAGCACCCTCCCGTTTCCACTGCATCAGCACCCTCCCGTTTCCACTGCATCAGCACCCTCAGCTTCCACTGCTTCAGCACCCTCCCGTTTCCACTGCATCAGCACCCTCCCGTTTCCACTGCATCAGCACCCTCAGCTTCCACTGCTCAGCACCCTCCCGTTTCCACTGCATCAGCACCCTCCCGTTTCCACTGCATCAGCACCCTCCCGTTTCCACTGCATCAGCACCCTCAGCTTCCACTGCTTCAGCACCCTCCCGTTTCCACTGCATCAGCACCCTCAGCTTCCACTGCATCAGCACCCTCAGCTTCCACTGCATCAGCACCCTCCCGTTTCCACTGCATCAGCACCCTCCCGTTTCCACTGCATCAGCACCCTCCCGTTTCCACTGCATCAGCACCCTCCCGTTTCCACTGCATCAGCACCCTCCCGTTTCCACTGCATCAGCACCCTCAGCTTCCACTGCTTCAGCACCCTTCACTTGCATCTCCAGCACTCTCTGCTTCTGTATCTTCAGCCCCCTCCACTTCCACTGTTCTAGCCCCCCCCCCTACGCTTCCACTGCTCCAGCGCCCTCCGCTTCCATCGCTCCAGAGCCATCATCAGCTTCCACTGCTCCAGCGCTCTCAGCTTCCACTGCTCCAGTGCCCTCCGCTTCCACTGCTCTAGTGCCCTCCGCTTCCACTGCTCCAGAGCCATCAGCTTCCACTGCTCCAGCGCTCTCAGCTTCCACTGCTCCAGTGCCCTCCGCTTCCACTGCTCCAGTGCCCTCCGCTTCCACTGCTCCAGAGCCATCAGCTTCCACTGCTCCAGCACCCTCCGCTTCCACTGCTCATACGCTTCCGCATCTTGACCTTATTTACCGCAACCGCTCAGGACTGCCCAGCCCGCACAAGCCAGCAATCTTCATCAGCCGAAGCTGCGCGAGTCAGGTTCCGCTCTGCCGTCCTGGCGGTCCGCTGCCTGGCCCGCCTGCACCGATGCTGCGGCACCGCTTCGCAGACGCCGCGTCGCCTACCAGCCAGTCGGCTTCGTCAGGACCCGTACGGAGTGCGCGGACTTCGCGGCCTGGTGGACTCAACCGCCTTCCTGGTCTACGGGCACTGGGTGAAGAAGGCGGAGAGTCAGAACCGGGCTGCTCTGTTTGAGACGTCTCTGCGCAAGGAGGAGACGGTCTTGGCTTAGACAATTCTCACGGCTTGTTTTTTAACCAGGGACTGTGGGCACTGATGCGAATCAAGACGACAGTCCACCTGCAGCAGGAGAATAGGGGTACTCATACAGGGTGTACTCACACATGCTGTACTCATACAGGGTGTACTCATACAGGGTGTACTCACACATGCTGTACTGACAGGGTGTACTCACACAGGGTGTACTCGCACAGGGTGTACTCAAACAGGGTGTACTCATACAGAGTGTACTCACACAGTGTACTCACACAGGGTGTACTCACACAGGGTGTACTCACACAGGGTGTACTCACACAGGGTGTACTCACACAGGGTGTACTCACACAGGGTGTACTCACACAGGGTGTACTCACACAGGGTGTACTCACACAGTGTACTCACACAGGGTGTACTCACACAGGGTGTACTCACACAGGGTGTACTCCACACAGGGTGTACTCACACAGGGTGTACTCTCACAGGGTGTACTCACACAGGGTGTACTCACACAGGGTGTACTCACACAGGGTGTACTCACACAGGGTGTACTCACACAGGGTGTACTCACACAGGGTGTACTCACACAGGGTGTACTCACACAGGGTGTACTCACACAGGGTGTACTCACACAGTGTACTCACACAGGGTGTACTCACACAGGGTGTACTCACACAGGGTGTACTCCACACAGGGTGTACTCACACAGGGTGTACTCTCACAGGGTGTACTCATACAGGGTTGACTGAAATCACTAAGGGGGAAGGTACAAAGGGGGAAGGAGCTACTGAGGGTGAAGGTACAAGGTGTAGGTAGATGAGCCTGTCCTTAAAGTGAGGCATTCACAGATAAAGTGCTCCGCATTCGTAACACGAAGAGAGGCGGAATGAGTGCATTCCTTACTGCTGATTCCCTCTACGAGCTAGATGTAGCGATGCCTAGGACCATGGATACCGCGCGTCCTAATGTCCTTGAGATCCAGTCCAGTTAAGATTGAAATTCAGTTAACTGCGGGTCGACTGTTCACTCGGATGTGCGTTGTTTACATACATAGTATCAGTGCTCCCCCCGACACATGTACATGTACAAACAAATCAGGACTAATTTTAGCCCTTAAACCTTCTCGTATTCTTTTTGTGTTTGTTTATTAACCTTTTATCAGTGAGTTCCATTAATGTACAGCACAGCGCTCTTTACAAGCTGGCTCTATTGAAACAAAAGCGCTCAGTAACAATGTCACTACAATATGAGTATTAATTTTTGTCCTGCATGCATACTGCAAACTTATAGTTTTGTGCGTTTGAGCACTGCAGTTGGCCTAGTAAATTAAATTGTAAATTTACAAGCGCCATGCCGTCACTTTATTCAGACGCGGTAAACTACAGCTACTAAATTGTACCGTTACACTAAATGTGCATTTTGTAACACGCTTTCTTTCCTATCTTGTTGGTACATCTGGTAAATGTATATTTACACCATGCCAAGTATAAATATATGCAACTTGAGTACTGCTTAAACTAATAAAAATTATTTTACCAAGAGTAATATTTGATATATTGCGATACGGCAAATAGTTAGGCCCTACTAGACAAACCTAACAGGAGTGATTAGAGATTTTATAAAGCTATTAGTCCTATTTGTCGGTCGGCGAGTACTACCAACCTTTCTCCAATAGCCGCAGATACGGTACAGGAAAATGAATAACACGGTTGAATACAATTCCACATAGATTTAGATTGAGTGGTAATCCTATCTTGAAAATGATGCTTCCGAAGCATCATGGCAGCTATGCTTTTTACCCCGAAAAGTACGTTGGGATTAGCGATTAGCGATTTCTCTTCATTATCTTCACTTTCTACTTAATAAGAGCTTTCTTATGTATATTTTTTTCATTATTTTTTGTCATTCCTACGCGAAAGGTCATAAACCATTATGTAGCGATTTTGAGCGATTTATGACCGCACCTGTCGTATTTTTATGGCCCTGAGGAAACTGATAGGATCTTCTGGCCACGTGAGTTTGGGTGGTAACAAGCTCAGCCAATCAGAAAATTCGACGTGCGTTATAACAAATCGGCTCAGCCAATCAGCGTCGAGGTGTTCCATTATAACAAATTGCGGTCCAGTTGGCGGCTATTTAAACCGGTGTTTTTGGCCCGCTCGGACTCAACCTCCTGCTCCGCCTCCTGGGACTTTGGCCTAACTTAGACCTCCTGGAGCTCGATCCCGTCGCCTCTTGATCCCCGGATCGCGACTCCCCCATCACCATCAAGGACGAATCCCCCGGTCGTCAGCAGCGAACATCAAGATTAAGAACATCACCTGCGAGCTATCTGCGAAGATCGTGACATCAGCATTATCCCGGGTCTACAGCTGCGAAGCACTAAGCCGATTCGGTCACTGTGGATTACCTGGCTGTTGAGTTTCTGATTGGTTGGGTGATAGGCTACCTAGAATTGCTTGATTGGGTGATCCCTTTGTATGTCCCCTCTTTCAGTAGCTGGATTAGGCGCACATTTTTGCTCTTTTATTTTCAGCGGTGCTGTTATTGAGGCAGAAATCATTTAATAATACTGATAGTAGTCTGATACTCCAATTCAATCTGAAGTGTGAAGTGATTTAGTGAGAAGGTTAAATCTGATAGTTATTGTTATCGGCTTTGTTTCTTTGTTCGCCGATGGCTAAGCTAGTAGGCGCCAGTCACAGTGGACCAATGGCAAGGCAGTCCTGTGACGTTGTCAATTTTAGTAGACCCGTCAAGGGCCGTTTTAACATACGGTACCAATCTGTAATATTGTCAATTTAATGGTCCCGTACTCTCACGTCTGCTTAAAGTAGTGGCCAAAGAATTCTAAATAACTTGCGTATGTTTGTAAGCCTCAGTACAGTAGGCGATCGATAATTTCTGTTTTTCTCGCCGGCCAATAGAAAAGCTGCGCATAAATTATAATGTTAGCCTGAAATTAAGTTCTCCGCGCGCACCCAACCCCAGCCCGCTCTTTATCAGTCCTGTCTGGCTGGGGCGCTCGGGGTTGCCCGCCTGCCTGCCTTCTCCGCTCTTCCCCCTTTCTCTGGCCTCCTTTGCTTGTTTACTCGTTAGCTAGCTTAGGCTCCTTAGACTCTTGCCACCCCGGCACTCCGTGTTTGCTTGCCTTCTCTCCGCCTCGCTCCGCCACGGTTCTAAACCACGCCTCTGCCAAGCCTCAGTCACGCCACTCTACTGTCTGTTTGAGCTCTCGCTGCGAGCACCGCCGCCACACGTTCACACTGTCACGCTGTTACCATTGCCTCAGGCTCCTCGACTCGATCTTTCGCCTACCAGAATTTATCTATCTTAATTGTTGTGTAACCGCCAGTGCACTCCTTCCGGATTCAGCAATTACTCTGCCCTATCGCTGTTGGCCGCCCAGGCAGAACTGATAATAGCAAGCTTAACTATCCTCTTATATTGTTACAATAAACAAGACTGCGGCCATTGCTCGCAGTCTTGAATCAGTCTTGATCAGTTGTACTATCATCAAGTGCTACCGCTACAAATTGTGCCTCTGCCGTGTTGTCTCGTTAATCATTTTCGAGTCTGCCAATTAAATCGTCACAGTCCTCAGTCGATCAATCTATCAAATCAGTTAGCGAAATTGCCAATAGTGCAGAATCGGCTCCAGAGATGTACTCTGTGCACTCTAGGTTAGCCAAGCGGCTCGGGTAATGAATCATGCGGTCTCCGATGTTCGAGTTAGCCTATCATCAGCGCTAGGAGAGGCTAGTTGGCGCGTTGAAGGCCAAAAGTCCAATTCCTCGTATTTAGCAATGTATTATAGTACATGTAACTACCCCGTAGTCTAGCTCGCCACTGCAAGAATCCCCTGCACAAGTCCCCTCTGTACCTGCATGGCCAACGCGATCTAGTCCCAGCAGTGTCCCTTAACATCGGCTATGACTTCGAGATTGACAGCAAAAAGACACTAGTTGGCAAGTAATTGCTAAGCCCCCTCTAGTCGGAAGCCCGATTTCGAAAGTTCCGGTGTGGTGAGCCAGGACGCACGGGCTGTTGGCAGCGGGTTAGTTAATCTGCGGATTAGCTAATCTCTACCTTCAAAATTCTCCCTGCTTGTCTCTCGCTGTCCCTCTCTTAGCTATAGGACCTAGACTGCTCGCCACAGTTCAAGCTACCATGGGGCTGACCATCTGACAGGAGTGGGGGCCAGGGCTCTAATTGATTTATTTCTGAGACCTGAGGCCCGAAGGCTTCCCGAAAGGGGCCGAAAGGGCCGAAACCCATCACAAGCGAAAATACATGTGTGTGACTGTGTGGTTATGTATATATGCTATTTCCTTATTTCGCACGCATACCGTACTAATATACTTGTAAATTGTACATATTCCTTCGTTCCATTTTAACAATTCTATACGTATTAATTAGGCGCTTATGTTTACTTTTGTATTTGTAGTTATTTGTCACCTTGATGTAGTATAGTTATTCCATTATTTTAATTTCATTCGTAGCTACATGCGTCTATTACATGTACTTTCCGTAAAAATCTGGTAAAGTGGCTCGCTTGATGAAGAGTGATGATGAGGAGGACCCTGACGATGTCCTAATGCAAATGGACGAAATGCATCGGCAACTCAAATAAATAAATAACTAACTTCATGTTGATATTTACCTTTATTTATCTACTTTCCGTAAAGTATAGTTTCCATCTATGTCCATTGACTTACAGTATTCTGGCACGATTGATTTCGTCTCATTTTCGGATTAGGCTTGTCTTCAATTGTTATCTTTGTTTACCTTAAATGATGAGGACGCACTTTTTCCCAAATCCCGCGCTAGCACATGGGCTCTAAACTTTCTGCGAATTTTCATAGAATCTATACTAGATATAATGTCTGGTCATACTAGTAGTCATAATAACATAGGCGCAGCTTTTTGGGTCATAAATCATCGCTTTCGAAGCTGATCTGACAGCCACCTGCGCCTCACTCAGTGTTGAAGCGGGCGCCAGATGGTCTGAGAGGATGCGGGCGGTAGCTTTTTTCTCATCATTTTGACAGGCCATCAAGATTTATGAGGTCAGAGCCTATTGTTCGGATTCACTCAAGCGTGTGACAGCTTTGACAGCTATGCGTTTTACCCCTAAAAGTACCTTGGGATTAGCGATTAGCGATTTCTCTTCATTATCTTCACTTTCTATTTAATAAGAGCTTTCTAATGTATATTTTTTCATTAATTTCTGTCAATCCTACGCGAAAAGTCATAAATCATTTTGTTGCGATTTTGAGTGATTTATGGCCGCACCTGTCATCTTTTTACGACCCTGTGGGAACTGATAGGATCTCTTGGTCACGTGATTCTGGGTAGCAACAAGCTTAGCCAATCAGAAAATTCGGCGCTCATTTTAACAAAACGGCTCGGCCAATCAGAATCGACGTGTTCCGTTATAACAAACTACGGTCCAGTTGGCGGCTATTTAAACCGGTGTTTTTGGCCCGCTCGGACCTCAACCTGTTCCGACTCTGGCCTGGTTCCTACTTCACCGGCCCGGAACTGACCGTCGTTTCTTGATCCCCGGATTGCGAATTCCCCCCATCATCATCAAGGACGAGTCCCCCGGTCATCAGCAGCGAACATCAAGTTAAGAGCATCACCTGCTAGCTAACAGCGAAGGTTGTGACAGCATCATCCCGAGTCTACAGCTGCAGAGCATCGAGCCGATTCGGTCACTGTGGAATACCTGGTCTCCGGCTGTTGAGTTTCTGATTGGTTGGGTGAGAGGCTACCTAGACTTGCTTGATTGGGTGATCCCTTTTCTGTCCCCTGTTGCAGTAGCTGAATTAGGCGCACACTTTTGCTCATTTTGTTCAGTAGTGCTGTTGCTGAGGCAGGAATCATTCAATAATACTGCTAGTAGTCTAAGACTCCAATTCAATCTAAAGTGTGAAGTGAACTAAGGAGAAGGTTAAATCTAACAGTTATCTTTGTCGGCTTTATTTCTTTGTTCGCCGATGGCTCAGATGAGTAGCTAAGCTAGTAGGCGCCGGTCACAGTGGACCAATGGCAAGGCAGTTCTCAGTCAACCAATCTAACCAATCAGTGAGCAAAACTGCCAAAAGTGCAGAATCGGCGCCAGAGATGTACTTTGTGCACTCTAGGGTAGCCAAGCGGCTCGGGTAAATGAATCATGCGGTCTCTGAAGTTCGAGTTAGTCTATCATCAGCGCTATGAGAGGCTAGTTGGCGCGTTGAAGGCTAAAAGTACATATCTTCGTATTTAGCAATGTAATAGTACATGTAGCTACCCCATAGACTCGCCACCGCAAGAATCCCCTGCACAAGTCCCCTCTGTACCTGCATGGCCAACGCGATCTAGTCCCAGCAGTGTCCCTTAACATCGGCTATGACTTCGAGATTGACAGCAAAAAGACACTAGTTGGCAGGTAAGTGCAAAGCCCCTTCTAGTCGGAAGCCCGATTTCGAGAGTCCCGGTGTGGTGAGCCAGGGCGCACGGGCTGGTGGCAGCAAGTTAGTTGATCTGCGGATTAGCTAATTTCTACTTTCAAAATTCTCCCTGCTCGTCTCTCGCTGACCCTCTCTTAGCTATAGGACCTAGACTGCTCGCCACACGATCAAGCTACCATGGGGCTGACCATCTGACAGGAGTGGGGGGCCAGGTCTCTAATTGATTTATTTCTGAGCCTGAGGCCCGAAGGCTTCCCTAACAAGGAGCCCGAAGGTCGAAACCCATCATAAATATAACGCTTGCAGTCAGCGCGGCCGCGCCTTCGCACTCTCGCGCGCGTGCTCCCCCTTTCTCGACCTTCTCTGCTCGCGGACCCTTAGCCGTCTGGCCTCCTTGGCCTCTGCCTACCACCGCCTACCTACAGCTCGGCTCCTGCCGACTTTTAGTTGCCAATAAATAAACATAAAATTACATGTAATGTCCCGACCGGCCCAATTAGTGTGAAGTCGGCTGCTGTTTAGAATTATAGACTTTAACTTAATCTGATTCACCGCTACACCACGTCTAGTCACTTATTCGTCATACGTGTTACATAAGTGTGTAAACATGCATTTTAAATAAAACAATAGCAAAAGTAACTTTACGTCAGTTTATCACACGCTGTATTAACTGAAACTTACGACCATAGAATATTTGACAGCTGAAAAAGCAAAGGTAAGCAGTAGCCGTACCTGAATTATTATCTATCTAATGTTATATTTGCATGCATAATTTACATATATCTATATCAGCATTGCTTAATTGCACTTCAGGGTCGTTCTCAAAGTTTAGTCGTAAGCAGTGAAACAAATATTTTTGAAAATCAGCCTGAAATATTGAATCTTTTCTTATTTTAGCTCTAAAAGGACTTAAAAAATATATGCCTCTCATGGGTCTTAATCTTTTTTAACATTGAACTTTTGATGTTAATCTCATCAGAGTGCGCTATTTCATTTTTCGATATATATTTTTATTATCGCACGAGCTATAATACCCACTTTAGAGAAGCTACATTCTGTTCACGTGGTCTTATTAAAGAAGAAAGTTGATAAATGTTATTTATAACTTTGGTTAACACAACCTAGAACCCATTTAACTCTTTCGATTGCAAAGCAGATGTTGCTATTTCGATTTTTGCTAGAAACGTAACATTATGAATGATTAAAAAATTCACTTTTAATTAATTTGTTCTGTTGATAGAATAAGCTAATAGCTGCGTTTTCTGCTGTTTTTTTAAGAAAGATAGTCATATCTAACACTAAAGTATCAATTAAGGCAGTTTCATTCTATAATAAAAAAGAAAAGTTAAATAAATTCAATTTTAAGTTTTTTTCAATAGCACAAAATTAACCTAACAAAGAGAGATTTCGCTGACTACAACAAAGCAAGTAGCACCAAAGTTATTTTAATTTAAAGTCCTCATCTGTGGGATGAGAAAAAGTACCACTTTTTTGTCTCTAGTTATGAAAAAAAAATTTCTCAGCATATTGTTAGGTTTTTTGGATGTTTTTTATGTACGCTCGTATTTAGATGAATTTTTGCTATTAATCACCCAATATGTTAGTCAGAACAAACAGAATTTCATTTATGTAGATAAAATTGACTATTTTTCTCTTAAAAACAGTCGTTTTTTGTTGTTTTCACACAATTTTTTTAACTGATTTAAAATTTGTATTGTAAGTTACAAGTAAACATAATGAGTCAAAACAAGAGGTAGTAGAAACTGAAAAGAAAATAAGAGTAACGAATAATAAAAAAGTTGCATGATTTGATTAGTCAAGAAATAGTATAAAAACAATTTTGCATCTGATTTATTATCTATGAAATTAGCTGTCTGAAGCACAAAAAATTAATTTCTTTGAAACATTAAATTCATTCTCATATGTTCTGCAATTCATTAAAGATATATATGTAGCAACTTAAACATTCAGTTGATACTTTCCACCTTTGGATGCATATAGCTACTAACAAGAAAAAAGACAAAAGAAAAAACTTAATTGCCATTGATGCTGGCAATGTAATATTAAATATGGTACAGAAAGATGGAATCTCTACAGAGTGCTGCCACACGAATTTGTGAAGTGTTTAACAGATTAGTCATGGCAGTACCATAACAGACATACTATATTTTATATTACTCTTCGATTGACAATTACGCTTTAGATATGTTTTAGATGATGATTTTCCATTGGGACTGACTCTATATACCGAGGCCAGACACAGTTAAGTGCGGCTGACAGCACTGAAGCGGCGGTTAACAGAGAATGCGATGAGCTGTGGCCTGTGGAGACAGCCAGCTGATGTACGAGCATCAGTAAAAGGGAAAGACATCCAATAGTGTCTTGCTATTGGTTTGTTACATGTACAGCGAACATCTACTTTTATTCTAATGTGATCGATTTAATTCTACTGACCCAATTGGCTAAAGCACTGTAAACTGCACACCTCTCGGACGGATATGTAATGCCATTTGCTGCACTTTTACCTGTTTCTCTGCCAGAACACCAGCATCATTGTATGTGCCACAATGCTAAGATGTGCAGTGGTCCTTTGGATGTGGTTAGTTCTGCAGGCATCGACGTAATTTATCAAATGAGACGAATTGTATACCGAGCATGACAGCTAGTGCAGGGCCAGAATCGATTACAGAGGTTCGCCAGAGCAATTGCAGTGATCCATGTGGCTGCCGAGTCAGACGTCTGTAATAGGCTAATTAACTTACCAAGACCAAAGTATTTAATTTAAATTTATAAGCTGCTCTTTTAGTAGTTATGCAGCATAAGAAAATAGTATAGTAAAATAGTAAAATAGTATTAAAGCTATGTTGCAGAATATAAATGCTTGCTGAATTATTTTTAAAAAAAACGCAAGTCTGTTCGAAAAAAGATACATGCATTTTAGGTTTTAAAAGAAATGGCTTCCTAGCTCGTTTACTATATATATTCTAATTCAAAAAAACTTTTAATGCTTTAAAAGACATATTTTGCAAGCCTAATTTTTAGCTAAACCAGTTTTGTATATTTTAAGCATCATATTTCGGTGTTTAAGTACAATATTAAATTCTTGAGTGGTACAATATCAATTATTTCGGGTGTTTCTTGTTACGCGATAATTTTAAATACAAGCAATTTATACGAAAAAAACAAAATGTTGATTTAAAAATAACATTTTCTATTGAAATAATACTTATTAAATAGTAAACATAGAATAAAAGATGTATCTAATTTATAAAAAAATAAAAGAAAACTTGCATTATTTCACAATTTTTGGTCGTTTTATTTTCCGTTGCGAAAAATAACAAATTGCTAGATTTCGTCTTAAATATTTGGTTTCTTGTGGTTTTAACGGCAGTTTTTTAATTAAATTGACGAAAGAATCGTTTTTGCAAAATAATTACTTTATTCAAAAACTTTTTTTTCTGTACCAAAACATCATGACCTTAATTTGAGAACTACCCTTCAATCCATGTAAGATCAGTGATTTCAAGTGCAAAAATCTCAAACTGTTGAGAATTAGATAAAGTGGTATCTATACAAATATGAAAACTTTCTATTAAAAATTCTTTTAACTGCAGCTTTCTGTATCTAAATAATTTGCAAACTTTGCATCCTATATATAGCTTTGTTTAAAAAGTTTATTTTGATGCAACGAAAACGAATTTAAAAGTGAACAAATATCGAGTCCAGACTAGATATAGTTAGTTTCCTAATTTTCGATTTTGACTTACTCCGAAGTTCAGCATTGTTGTGGAATTGCTCCTTTAGCCTCATAAATTTTGTTGTTTTTATCATCTCAAGTTTATGTAGCTAGGGCCCCAAACCGATTTTTTTACTTTTTTAAATTTTTTTTAGAGTAGCCTAGGGGGGATCCTGAAGATTCCCGCGTTTAATTATAACCCCCACCCCCCACCACCCTTGAATAGAGGGCGAAATAATTCCGTAAAATAATTAAACGCGGGAATCTTCAGGATCGCCGCCTAGGGCATTGTAGTGTAACTGTAATATAGATTACTGAGTGCAGATAGGTAGCCATGTGAAAAGTACATTTTAGCCTTAAAAATGCATCAAACAACCCTAGGTCTATCTACCACTTTTTGGTCTGCTAGCAGACAAAGCAACTTTTTCAGTAGATAAATTAGATGTAGGTCCTAGAACTTATAGGTACCCATTAGATTGCCTATTAAAGCCTTTTTAATCACAAGAAAGACATGTCATAATAGCAGACAACATGCTAAGTACCCAATCTAATCAAGACAAAGAGTGTAGGCCTACCTTTTTATAGGATTAAAAGTATAACAATTGGATGATTTTTGTGGTCTGCATTGAACTGACTTTTATAAGTTGAAACAAACACATATAATTTACTTGTTTAAATAGAAATTGCAAAACTATGGCTTATTCCAATTCTCCATATTCTGTAGCCATAAGGACCCTAATATTACTATATTCCCATAGTTCCCATAGCCATAGTTTTAACAAAAAGTAGATTTAAGTAGATTTAAGTAGTTTTAACAAATAGAAAACAAAATATTTTGAATCAAGAAGATAACATAGTGCTTAAACAACTGCCAATTAAGTTAGAAAATAAAAGAAACACTCAATTGCCTTTGTAAGATTATATTTTGTCTTTTTACAAAGCAACAATATATAATTGCTGCTGAAAATATGAATGCTAAACTTGTGCTTATTCCTATGATCCCATGCCAATAATTGCAATTTTATTCATATAGATCCATGTCAATAATTTCCAGCTTATCCCCACAGTAGCTTACTGGAATAGAGAACCTTAAAATGAATCTGTTCAAAACCATCTACTCGTTTTCACTGTTTTACAAATTTTCCAAGTAAACAACTGAATAATGAATAGTATCTAGTACTTTGTTAAAACTTTTTCATTGTTAGAGGGTAAATTTTAAATATTTGCTTAGCTGCCAGCTTTGCTTAGAACAACCAAATGGACCCTAAGATTGAGGTGAATGAGACTTGCAAAATTGAAAATTCAAAATGTCATAATAATGAGTAATAATTACTAATAATAATGACAATATTGATTTAATGTCAGTATAAAAAATAAATATAATCAATTGCACAATCTTAGTTGTGGGGATAAGCTAAAATTATTGACAGATCCGTACGGATAAAATTAGAATTGTTGACTTGGGACCATGGGGATCAACACTTCCTTAATAAAAATTATAGTTTGCTAATGGTTTATTATACATTATTAAGGTATATTCTATAATTTTCTAAGTTGATAATATAGTTTACTAAAGTATCTTTGTTTTATTTTGTCTGTTTCTAACATTTTTTTCAATTTTTTTAAATTAATAAGTACAGCTATAAATAAGAATCTATAGAATATGACAGCAACTAGGCCTAACATATTTCTGTAGTTGTAGCCATAAGAGCAGCTAGCTACTATAGGCATATCTATAGCTGCCATAGGCTCCTATTTTATCATGTTTGCTATAGGATACCATAGCTATAGCTATGGCTATGGTGGAACATTACATTAATAGGCCCTATTAGCAGACAAAAATGTTGTAGACAAAACATAGCAGATGAAATCACTATCAACTGCAGACTGTCACACACTCTTATTCACCATTATTCATAGCCTAGTCTTAATGACAATAAAAACATGTACCAATGACTAAACTAGGGCCTAAAATATATAAAAACTTATAATAATTTATATCATATAATTCTAAAATATAACTGAATAATGCCTAATGGTTACATTAAAACATGATATCATAGGCCTAGGTCATAATTTTATTTAATTCAATACAATTGAATTGGGGGCCTAAGCATTCCGATAAGTAGGCCTAGCCTAGGCCTATGCCTCTATCTAGGCCTATAGTTATTAGTTATATCCAAAACTGATTTATATATTCTAATATAATCCATACATGCGCAACCTCCAAAATTTGGTCGGCCGTGCGACTTAGTTTTAACAAAAATGCGACGTAGTTTTCGGCCAAAAATGCGACTTACATGAAAAAACCTGAAAGCAAAATTAACGCAACTTTGGGTAAACGGCAGGAGTAACTATGACTGTCTTTATTAAGGCAAAATGCTTCGTCAGCTACTTAATACTACTTTGGTATTTATTTGGGTGGGCATTTTTGCAACTTACCTTGGTTGGCCGCCAAATCAGTCGTCCATATCGGCCAACTATTGTGCATGTATGGTTTTGACTCTTGTCATTCCTTATCGTATTTGTACCCCATGTGGCACTAGAACAGTACACTTGACACGGAGTGTTTTAGGCATGATTGTACAGTGTAAGGTTGCAAAAGTGGGGAGTGGCAGAGATACATATGTATATATAGCTGTATGAGTATGATGGCACAAGCTAAGGCTAAGTCAATGCATGCAGAGATAAAAGCAGTCTGTAAAGCCAAATAGTGAAAGTTAACCTTAACTTATAGCACCTTGGCAGCCTATGCTGTCTGCCTGCATCTGATACGAGCATATAACTAAACTACCAAGGCAATTGGTTGTATTTACACTTTCTGTACATGAATTGGTAAAGGTAAGGGCTTTTAAATGTTTTATTTATATAGTAATACTCATAAATCAATTTTATTTTATCACCAAAATCATATACTCGACTTAATCTTTCACAGAATGATGTACAGCCTTAGTTGTCTTTGCCTACTGATTCTAAGTGGCATCCTAGCTATCAATGGTATTCTAGCTGAGAGTGAGTGCTCAATTGTTATAAATGAGTTAAATACTGATGAGCCTAATATTGGATCTCAAGAATTTTCAGAGTTCATTGAGCTAAAGAAAGTTTGTTCTACAACTGCAATGCTATTAGGATCAGTGCCAGTGAGACTCCATGATTTTCTTCTGATTGGAGTTCAAGAATATAGCGGCGATTTTAGATGACCTGTGGTTTCATTTTCTGCTGACTTCTATCGGTCCTCGGGCTTCAAAACGGACAGCAGTTTCTTTGTTATTGCATCAAAAGGGAAGCAGGAAGCAGCAGATATGTTTTTTACCGATACATCTATTGGGTATCAG
Organism: Macrostomum lignano; assembly: GCA_002269645.1. Classification (NCBI taxonomy): domain Eukaryota; kingdom Metazoa; phylum Platyhelminthes; family Macrostomidae; genus Macrostomum; species Macrostomum lignano. The sequence continues at coordinate 80,014 of NIVC01002740.1, forward strand.
GGAAAAACTAGACATGGGCTGCCAAGTTCCGCTCCTAGTAGATCATCGCAGTCATCCATCATTGATTTTTTCAAGTCTGCTAGTAAGACAATTCCAACAGAACCAAATGCATTAAAGAATGGGAATGGTAAAAGTGCTATGGCCATTATTCTCTTGTATCAACGAGACTTTTCTAGATCAGAATCGGACAGTTCAAGTTCCACAACTGCCAGTAGCATTGGAAAACTGCGACTAGCTAAAATGCATGCAACACAAAGAAGACCTGTTTATGAAGATAAAATTATCATTGATAACTCATTAGCTGAAATTATTAGGAACAATAACAGGTGCACATTTTTGAGTCCATTTATCGTAGGCTAAGAGACAAGCCCAACTACATCTTAAAGCCAGCAAGAGAATGGGATGAACTTGGTCATGAGGACTATTCAATAAACCGGTGCCCTGAATCCAGCAGTGAGTTACGAAAGCCTTTGCTTTTTACAAGGTGGAAACTTGGACAGTTGACTCCAGGTAGATAAAATGACTGCTCAGGTGCTCATTGGATTTTAGAGGACAATATTGAAGCCATCATAAATACACCTTCAAGAGAAGCATGTACATTGGCAGACTCAGCATTAGCATCTGCTTCATCAGCAACAGAAAGAATCGAAATGCGACTAGCTCCTGCTCCAGCTCCATGTTCTGAAAGCTCACACCGTAGTGAATTGGCCAGGTCCTATGAATTTTCAGAGCAAATAGCAGCTAATCGAGATCATGCTGTTCAAACTGCTGCTGCAGAAACTTCTAATTTTTGCTCTGCTGCAAATGTACAGGAAAGAAGAGAGTTGTTGGAGAATGACCAGCAAACAAGCAAACTACAAGTGGAAATTATTAGGCAAGTAAATATTCAAAGACAATCAACGAAACGATCACTTTGCCAAAGTCCTATTGTTGATTTAGATTCGAGCGACTCAAGGGGTTCAGGTGATGTTGAAATAGTACAAGTAAATACTGCAGAAGCAGGGCCATCGCAAAGAAAAATACCATGCATAAGCACATCTGCAGACGCATGTCTAGCCACTTCAGCATCAAAGCCCTCGTCTTCCTCTATGATGGGCGAAAATATTGAAGTTTTCCCTAAAAAGGACTGGGAGGATACATCTGGTTTTCGAGAGGAGTGGTTACATTCTTTGGAGATGCACCAGTCACAGTAAGTAAATGGAAACTGACGAACTGTAAATTAATGTATAGTGTATTGTGTATTGCACTTATTAGCATATTGCTTTTAGATACTCACAAATAGTCCAAATCCCAAAATATTCTCTAATTTGACCATTGCAGATCATTTTCAAGAAAATTTGTGTCACAAGAAATGAAGACATGGTTTCAATATGTTCAAAACACCGAAGATCTATCAAGATCTGGAATACAATGTCGGATCTGCAGAAAATTTTTGAATGCACATAAGAAAAAGGAGACAAATCTAGAGAGCCAACGTAAGTTAACTTTTGCAACAGAACAAGGCTACATTCCCAAAGGTCATGCAAAAGATAGCGTACGAAGAAAACTACAGGAACATTCATCAAATACACTTCACAGTGACGCCATAAAGTGGATGAAGGAAAAACATACTTCAGTTCTTGCAAAGCAACTCAAACAGATGAATGAGGCCGCTAGACTAGCTAAAACTAAACGAGATGAAATAACAGCCCGAGTTTTGACAACAGTTTTTTCGCCGAAGTCAAATCTAATATTCCATTCAGTGCTCATCCAAATATGATTGATTTACAAGTAAAAAATGGGTTGGATATGGGGAGCCATCATAAGCATCGCAAAAGTGCCGCAGCAATGGTGGAATCAATCAGTAATACAATGCATCGGACATTTGTGAATTACATTAAAAGTGCTGACAACCTTCCGATTTCTATTGTACTAGATACAACGTCTGATATTCATTCAAACAGCTACGTCATGATATACTTCAGAGTTCTTGAAAACAGCCAACCTTTGATGTTTTTTTATCGGTTTAAACGTCTGACTGAAGTAGAGACTGGACGAAGCATTTATGAACTTCTCATCCGTTTATTTTCGGATGACAAGCTAGAAGATGAAATCAAACGAAGGCTATGGGGGTGACAACTGATGGTGCATCCGTAATGACAGGAAGTCGAGTGGGATTAATAAGTCAACTGAGGCCTTGGGCTAGCAAACAATTTTTTCAGCACCATTGTGCAGCGCATAAGTTAGAACTTTCAATCTATCATGCCTTTGAAATCTTCCCATTTATGCAACATCTCGATAAGAATATAAATTCTCTACACAAATTTTATATGAGCCACGCTGTTAAACGTAAGGCATCTTTGGCACAAACTTCGGAAGCACTCAACTTGGTTTTCTATGAATTAAAAAGAATATATCGTATCAGGTGGGTTGCATCGGAAGTGTCTGCTCTTGATGTGATTCGAAAGTCATACTACTTGCTTCTGACAAATTTAGAAAATATCAAATCACCTTCCTCAGGCTTTGATGACGAAAGTAAAGCAACTGCCTCTGGATTATTGAAAACATTGCAAAATGTCCGGTATTATTCATTACATCTATTTCTCATGGACATTCTAAAATTACTGGAATTTGAGTCCTTGCAGTTTCAAAGAGCCAAGGGTACATTTATTGGCTTGCAAGAACGCCACACTAACCTTATCCATTCACTAGAAACCTTAAAAACGAACAATGGTCCTCGCATTGTGGACTTTTTGGCTTCCTGCAAGTGTCGTCGAGTTTTGGGAACTGCAGATGGATATCCGCAGCTGGAATACCATTCAGGATGTCACACAAGAGACCTATCTTATTCTAACTTTGCTTGTCCTTCCGGCCCTGGAAGCAGCGATCCAACAGAGAGGTTTGAGTTGAAGCAACCAGGTTCTGCTGCAGACAGATCTCTAAGAAATAGATTATTTGATGCTAGTGGACGTGGCAGTGTTGTTGACATGGGAGCTTATCCAGCACTGGATGAGATTCGCAGTCGAATCATTGATAGCATAATTGATCAGCTGCGTAATTATTTTTCTGAGGATGACTACTCAATATTTAATGTGCTCAACCCAGTGTTATTGCCTAATGCTGAAACATTACATACTGTCTTTACATACAGTTCGAGAATCATACCTCTTGCTAGACGGTTTGGAATGGAAGATGACAGCTCTGAATCTGAAACAGAGGACCATCTTTCTGATTCAGACTCTAGAGATGCAGATGCTTCAGAACGCGCTACAGAAAGGACAATCTCTGGTCAGTTCGGTCTACTCCTAAAAAGTTTGATCACTTCGCATAGTGTTGACTTCTGTGCCTACAAAGGCAAAGGTCCGGTGAAATTTTGGAGTCACTTTCTAGAGACAAGAACTGTTGAATGGCTGCCCAGAATAAAGAATCTAATTATGGTTGTGTTAACTTTGCCAATATCATCAGCTGAGGCTAAAAGAGGGTTTTCTATCTATAAGCACATTGCCTATGACAGGAGAACACGCTTGGCACCAAAAACATTGGAGCATCTACTACGGATTCGAATAAATGGGCCTCCGCTGATGAAATTTAAGCCGGATATTTATGTCAATGATTGGCTGAAAAAACACTGGCGTTCTGATGCTCCTGGAGGTCAACGGCAAAAAGAATCCAACGTAGACGAGGAAAATAAAGATTCTGATTCTGATTTGCTAAGTGGACTATTTTAAAAGTTTTTTATCAGTTTTAATCTGCTACAATTTTAATCAATTATTACAATGGTACATGCATAATCATTAAGACTACAGTTCTTCTAAGTTCATATATAAGACCGTTAGAATCTTGCAGTTTTAATTTGCTAATTAAATATTATTAAAAGTATGATTTGCAATTGTAATAGGGCTGAAAAATTACTGCTTATAAGTTATTCTATCCCTATTTCTATTCCTTAGCCATTTCTGGCTTCGTAATTCTTAATTTTTCAAATTGATGCGTTAATGCACACGTAGCCTACACCCTAGTAAGTGATACATTAAATTCATCCTAAACTAATCCTAACCTAATAATCCTAAAGATGCTCTGCGACTTAACTCAGTCCTGCTGCGACTTACCTCGGCCCTGCTGCGACTTACTCGGTCCTGCTGCGACTTAGCTCGCCCTCGGTGCGACTTAGCTCTCGCTCGGTGCGACTTAGCTCGCCCTCGGTGCGACTTAGCTTGGTCCTGCTGCGACTTAGTGCGACTTAGCTCTCGCTCGGTGCGACTTAGTTCGCCCTCGGTGCGACTTAGCTCGGTCCTGCTGCGACTTAGCTCGCCCTCGGTGCGACTTAGCTCGGTCCTGCTGCGACTTAGCTCGCCCTCGGTGCGACTTAGCTCGGTCCTGCTGCGACTTAGTGCGACTTAGCTCTCGCTCGGTGCGACTTATTTTGCCCTCGGTGCGACTTAGCTCGCCCTTAGTGCGACTTAGCTCTCGCTCGGTGCGACTTAGTTCGCCCTCGATGCGACTTAGCTCGGTCCTGCTGCGACTTAGCTTGCCCTCGGTGCGACTTAGCTCGCCCTCGGTGCGACTTACCTTGTCTTCAGTGCTGCAACTTACAGCACTTACAACTCTTTTTGTGTTTTTCTCTTTCTCTTTGCTCCCTTTTTCTCGTTTTTTCCTTTTCCTTTCCCCTTTTTCGTCTTTTGTTTTTTCGTTTTTTTTGGCGGTTAATCAATTTTGCGACTTACTTGGTTGGCCGCCAAATCGGTCGGCCGGATCGGCCGACTCGGCCGACTGTTGCGCATGTATGTGCACTCTAAAAGAACAAATTTTAGTGGACTTTTTAGAGACCTATCTTGTTAAGATGTAAAACTTTATTTTTGTTTTTTTATACCAAATCACTCAACTGGATGTCCTATATTTGAAAACACCAAGATCCAGCTAATTGGGTCATTAATAACTTGCCCAAGTGCCAAAAAGTACCTAAAAATGACATTTTTTGAAAACTATATTATATTTTTAAAAAGTAGTCCCCAAAGTTAAGAAAGTGTTTTATGCTATGGTGTTAAGACTTTAGCATAATGTGTAGTGTTCCGCCGTAAGGAGGGTCCATGTACCATAGCCATAGCGATAAGCAAAACTATGGCTTATTCCAATTCTCCATATTCTGTAGCCGTAGGGACCCCAATATTATCATATTCCCATAGTTCCCGTAGCCATAGCCGTAGTTTTAACAAAACGTATAGAAAACAAAATATTTTGAATCAAGAAGATAACCTAGTGCTTAAACAACTGCAAATTAAGTTAGAAAATAAAAGAAGCACTCAATTGCCTTTGTAAGATTATATTTTGTCTTTTTTGAGAGCAACAATACTTAATCATTACTGAAAGTACTAATGCTGAACTTTTTCACATTAATAAATTTTCATATTAGCTACAGCTACGGCGGAACACTAATAAAGTGTCAAAGTATAGAAATTAAATTTCCTAGATTTTCTAAACATTTGGAACTACCTATGTGGAGCAATGGCCTAGAAACCGACGAAAAAAGGCCAAGGGCTTGACCAAAAATCAGACGTTAAGGAAATTTTTAAAAAATAAGATGAATATTTTTGAGTGTGGTGTCATATTTAAAGTTAAGTAAAACTCTTGTAATTTTTAAAAGAATGTGTTTTAAAAAAGTTGGTGTTATAAACAATTTTTAGGGCACAAGTCTAAACTAAATGGATTCCAGATAAAGAAAAATTATGGGGTATCAAGATGATTGTTTCAGTGGGGATCAGGAATCAAACCCCTAATGTTCAAGTTGTAAATCCAATACTCTATCTACTAGGCTATAATCCCATTAAGCAAAATAAATTCATTGTAAAAAACTTGCATGAAAAGTATAATTGCTAAAAAAACTTTCTTTTTTTGAAATTTTTTTGTTGTTTAAGACCTATTAGAATTATAAAGCAAATATAAATATATATATTATAGATTTTATTGATCAATTTATGGTATATAAAGGACATTATACAATAAAAATATAATTTGGTATGTCCAATTATAATATAACTTTCTGAATACTTATTGCATATATTTTTGCTTTTTATGAAGTCAAGTATTGTTGACAGCAGGAAACTTTAAATTGCACAGTTTTATTTTTAAAAACTATACAACCTTCTGCTGGCATACATGAGTCACAGTAAGTAAAATTTTGTTCAGAAAAAATATAATGATTCTAATTAGAAAATAAGTTTCATACTTTTAACCCTTTTTAAACAGCCCTTAAGTTCTTAGGGATTTCAGATTGATGAGATAGCATTTGTTATTATTGCTGCTGCTCAACAAATTAGATAAACTTCAGACTGAGTTGTGGCTTATTAGAAAAAAAATTCATTTTCTTTTGTGTTCCAATGTAGCTATTAATATGGTTACAGAAAATTATGGATATAGTTATAGGAATGCATATTTCCTATATCTAGTTCTTATATCTACTTTTTTGCCAGTTTCAAGTAGCAGCAGATATTTTCTACAACACGTGCACTTTGTTTAGTGGATGTGGTGGGGGAAAAAGTGAAGGTTAAAAGAATCCGAGCTGATAGTTTAGTAAATGTACTTAAAACTTTTAATCTTATTTTTACTTATTGAAGAATCTTGTGAGTAAAGTTCATATAAATCTGTCTGTGTAACTACTGAGAGCATCGGGATTGCTTCACATATTTTCACATTTCACATTCATACAATCTAAATTCAAAAGTGCTCAATGCAGACTTTAATAACAAATTGCTTGAGCACAAACGCAAAAAACAACAATAACAAAATCAGACAGCGGCTTTGGCTTCGCTGCTGGCGGATGTCGCAGTTCGTACGACTATCAGCTGCCACCTCCAGCTGCTGGATTCGGGCATCGTCAGCAGCAACAGCGTCTGGATCGCGACAGGTCTCCAATTCGACCTGGTGGTGGTTGTGGTGATGTGGGCGATGGCTCTAGCAGAGCTCGCGGGGGTAAGTGGAAAGCTCTTAGGAACCGTTCGAAACACGCGACAATCTGGGGCTTGTACATGAAATATTGGTTTCTAGGGCTTTTAGTTAGAAGCAGCAAGGAGCTGTGTGGACCCTGGCGCACTTTAAGCGACATTGTCACACAACCGGCGAGAGGCATTGCTTCCCGTTCCACCGACTCCCCTGAGCAGGCACACAAGCGCGTATACATACGCAGTCATATGCATAGACACACACTAGCTTTATTTATCGTTAAGCAAGTACACTTCACTTAACGATTCCAATTTAGCCCCAAATGATCGAATGTGACTGCACTTAGGATCGAGCCTAGACCGCTGGCACATGAGAGGGCCGCGCTTGACTCACTGACTCATGATAAGAAGTTTAAGGGATCAATGCTGCTGTACACCCTGTGTGCGTGCTCAGGAGCCTGCAGAATGAGCATAACTGCTTGCCTTCTCACTGTTTGCGGTTAGACTGTTGTTTTGATTTGGTTAAAAACCGCTCTGATCTGACCAATCTGTCTACAATTGCACCCATAGGAGGTGGCAATTCGATTCGTTCGCGCATCACAGAGGAGCCGCGGGGCTGGGAGCAGGACGAATCCGTGCGGCTAGATCTATACAACAGCGATCTCTGGCTAATGATTGATACTGACGGTGTCAATGCCAAACCATTTAGTCATGGCGGCTTTGCTAACATGTGGGCTGGCGCTCAGGCTACCTATGCCGCTAGGCGGGGGCGCGTGTTTTACGAGGTGCGTAAGGCTTGCTGATTCTGGCTTCGATTATTGAGTTTTTCATTGATTAAGGGGGTTACAGCAGATTGGTGCCAGTGGAATGAGGTGGGTGTCAGTGGAGTGAGGTTGGTGTCAGTGGAGTGAGGTTGGTGTCAGTGGAGTGAGGTGGGTGTCAGTGGAGTGAGGTGGGTGTCAGTGGAGTGAGGTTGGTGTCAGTGGAGTGAGGTTGGTGTCGGTGGAGTGAAACTACACACGCGGCATCACAGGGTCACTCACTCCTCGAATCCCAGGTGCGGATCGGGCAGAACAATCGCGACGTCTCGGCGCCGCCGGAGGAGCGGTTGATGTTCCTGCTGCGCTGCGGCTGGTCGCCATTAGGCGCCGGCATGGTGCTGGGCGAGGAGCCGCTGTCTTACGGCTACGGCGGCTCCGGCAAAGCTAGCACTGATTCGCAGTTCAAGGACTACGGCGGTCCCTTTGACTCTGGCGATGTTGTCGGCTGTTTTCTGGTAATTTGCTTATTATAGTTTTTTTAAACGAACTTAAAAAAGCTTGGAATGTTTTTGAAGTGTGTATTTGAAATTTCACTGCATCAACTTTGATAATTGCAGTTTATTAACAAAGATTCGCGCATTTTAAAGCAGTTTTGTTAAGAATTGCTTTTGAATTAAATTGAATCGTTTTTAATCTGCCTTCAAAGACCATCCTTAATGCATCCTGATACTGAGAATCATCTAATATCTACCCTTAGAATCGCTCTTAATCTACCCTAAGAATCGCTCTTAATCCACCCTAAGAATCGCTCTTAATCCACCCTAAGAATCGCTCTTAATCTACCGTGAGAATTGCCCTTTATCTACTCTGAAAATTGCCCTTAATCTACCCTGAGAATCGCCCTCAATCTATTTTGAGAATCGCCTTAAATCTACCCTGAGAATCGCTAGATTGCCCCGAGAATCGCCTTCAATCTACCCTGAGAATCGCTCACAATCTACCGTGAGAATCGCCCTTTATCTACTCTAAAAATTGCCCTTAATATACCCTGAGAGTCGCCCTTAATCTACCGTTAGAATTGCCCTTAATCTACCCTAAGAATCGCTCTTAATCTACCCTAAGAATCGCTCTTAATCTACCCTAAGAATCGCTCTTAATCTACCCTAAGAATCGCTCTTAATCTACCCTAAGAAAAGCTCTTAATCTACCCTAAGAATCGCTCTTAATCTACCCTGAGAATCGCCCTCAATCTACTCTGAAAATTTCCCTTAATCTACCGTTAGAATTGCCCTTAATCTACCCTGAGAATCATTCGTAATCTACCGTTAGAATTTCCCTTAATCTACCCTGAGAATCGCCCTCAATCTACCCTGAGAGTCGCCCTTAATCTACCCTGAAAATCGCCCTTAATCTACCGGGAGGATCGCCCTTTATCTACTCTGAGAATCGCCCTCAATCTATCTTGAGAATCGCCCTCAACCTATCCTGAGAATCGCCCTCAATCTACCCTGAGAATCGCCCTCAATCTACCCTGAGAATCGCCCTCAATCTACCCTGAGAATCGCCCTCAATCTATCCTGAGAATCGCCCTCAATCTATCCTGAGAATCGCCCTCAATCTATCCTGAGAATCGCCCTCAATCTATCCTGAGAATCGCCCTCAATCTATCTTGAGAATCTTCCTCAATGTATCTTGACAGTCGGTCGCTCTATGTTCATTACCAATGCTCAATTTCTCGCGCAGGAGTACCGCGATGACGGCGTGCCGATCATCTCGTACGCTCTGGACGGGCGCAGCCTCGGCGTCTGCTACATGGCCAATGAGGCCCGCAATAAGCCGCTGTTTCCGCACCTGCTAACTAAAAATGTGCAGTTCGAAGTCAACTTTGGTCAGCGCAAGTGAGTCATTCATCCCAGTCTGAAAACTTTCTAGTTCTTTAGGTTTTAATATTAATATTAACTTGCAGTTTTAAAATCTCCAAGATTTGAGTAGTTGCAGTTTCAAAATCTGCAAGATCTAAGTAGTTGCAGTTTCAAAATCTCTAAGATTTCAGTAGTTGCAGTTTCAAAATCTCCAAGATTTGAGTAGTTGCAGTTTCAAAATCTGCAAGATCTAAGTAGTTGCAGTTTCAAAATCTCTAAGATTTCAGTAGTTGCAGTTTCAAAATCTCCAAGATCTCAGTAGTTGCAGTTTCAAAATCTCCAAGATTTCAGTAGTTGCAGTTTCAAAATCTCTAAGATCTCAGTAGTTGCAGTTTCAAAATCTCCAAGATTTCAGTAGTTGCAGTTTCAAAATCTCCAAGATTTCAGTAGTTGCAGTTTCAAAATCTCCAAGATTTGAGTAATTGCAGTTTCAAAATCTGCAAGATCTCAGTAGTTGCAGTTTCAAAATCTGTAAGATCTAAGTAGTTGCAGTTTCAAAATCTCTAAGATTTCAGTAGTTGCAGTTTCTAAATCTCTAAGATTTCAGTAGTTGCAGTTTCAAAATCTCTAAGATTTCAGTAGTTGCAGTTTCAAAATCTCTAAGATCTCAGTAGTTGCAGTTTCAAAATCTCTAAGATCTCAGTAGTTGCAGTTTCAAAATCTCCAAGATCTCAGTAGTTGCAGTTTCAAAATGTCCAAGATCTCAGTAGTTGCAGTTTCAAAATCTCCAAGATCTCAGTAGTTGCAGTTTCAAAATGTCCAAGATCTCAGTAGTTGCAGTTTCAAAATCTGCAAGATCTCAGTAGTTGCAGTTTCAAAATCTGCAAGATCTCAGTAGTTGCAGTTTTAAATTCTGCAAGATTTCAGTAGTTGCAGTTTCAAAATCTCCAAGATCTCAGTAGTTGCAGTTTCAAAATGTCCAAGATCTCAGTAGTTGCAGTTTTCAAAGTCTGCAAGATCTCAGTAGTTGCAGTTTCAAAATCTCCCTAACCCACCCTCAGGCCCTGGTTCCCGCCGTCAGAAGATGAGGCAGCAGGCGGCTGGACTCAGATCGGCCGGCTGACTGATCGCGATCGCCAAAGAAACTATTTGCCGCCTGACAAGCGCGAGGACTGCACTATGCTGATGATGTGCGGCCTGCCAGCTGCTGGCAAATCTGTGTGGGCTGAGAAGCACTGCTCAGAGAATGCCGACAAGCGCTACTGTGTACTGGGCACCAACAGCATAATTGACAGGCTGAAAGTGATGGGCCTGCCAAGGCAGAGAAACTACCACGGCCGCTGGGAGTTGCTGATCGAACGGGCTACGAAATGTTTAAACGATCTGTTTGAAGTGGCCTGCCGGCGCAAGCGGAACTACATTCTGGACCAGACTAACGTGTACGCCAGCGCCCAGCGCAGGAAAATGGCGCCGTTCGATGGCTACAGGCGATTGGCCGTTGTTGTGGTGCCTGAGCACGATGAGTACCAGCGCAGGCTTGATAGGCAGCGCAAAGTTGAAGGCAAGGAGGTGCCTGACCAGGCTATCGCGTCTATGAAGGGTGAGTGCTGTATGAAAAACTGAATATTATTTTCAAACATAAAAGTTTCATCATAATTCAGGTGTTGATCTCCGATTGGACAGGGGGTACTATAATTGACGCAATGGGAATGTTGCTGAGATGCCAGGGCTCTTAGGCAATTGTTGTAATGCCGTGGGTCATAGGGAATTTCTGAGATGCCAGGGCTCATAGGGAATTGTTGTAATGCCGTGAGTCATAGGGAATGTTGCTGAGATGCCAGGGCTCATAGGGAATTGTTGTAATGCCGTGGGTCATAGGGAATTTCTGAGATGCCATGGCTCATAAAGAATCGCTGAGATGCTAGGTCTCATAGCCTGGGAATCGCTGAGATGCTTGCTAGGTCTCATAGCCTGGGAATTGCTGAGATGCTTGCTAGGTGTCATAGCCTGGGAATCGCTGAGATGCTAGGTCTCATAGCCTGGGAATCGCTGAGATGCTAGGTCTCATAGCCTAGGAATCGCTGAGATGCTAGGTCTCATAGCCTGGGAATCGCTGAGATGCTTGCTAGGTCTCATAGCCTGGGAATCGCTGAGATGCTTGCTAGGTGTCATAGCCTGGGAATCGCTGAGATGCTAGGTCTCATAGCCTGGGAATCGCTGAGATGCTAGGTCTCATAGCCTGGGAATCGCTGAGATGCTAGGTCTCATAGCCTGGGAATCGCTGAGATGCTAGGTCTCATAGCCTGGGAATCGCTGAGATGCTAGGTCTCATAGCCTGGGAATCGCTGAGATGCTTGCTAGGTCTCATAGCCTGGGAATCGCTGAGATGCTAGGTCTCATAGCCTGGGAATCGCTGAGATGCTTGCTAGGTCTCATAGCCTGGGAATCGCTGAGATGCTTGCTAGGTGTCATAGCCTGGGAATCGCTGAGATGCTAGGTCTCATAGCCTGGGAATCGCTGAGATGCTAGGTCTCATAGCCTGGGAATCGCTGAGATGCTAGGTCTCATAGCCTGGGAATCGCTGAGATGCTAGGTCTCATAGCCTGGGAATCGCTGAGATGCTAGGTCTCATAGCCTGGGAATCGCTGAGATGCTTGCTAGGTCTCATAGCCTGGGAATCGCTGAGATGCTAGGTCTCATAGCCTGGGAATCGCTGATATGCTAGGTATCATAGCCTGGGAATCGCTGAGATGCTTGCTAGGTCTCATAGCCTGGGAATCGCTGAAATGCTAGGTCTCATAGCCTGGGAATCGCTGAGATGCTAGGTCTCATAGCCTGGGAATCGCTGAGATGCTAGGTCTCATAGCCTGGGAATCGCTGAAATGCTAGGTCTCCTAGCCTGGGAATCGCTGAGATGCTAGGTCTTATAGCCTGGGAATCGCTGAGATGCTTGCTAGGTCTCATAGCCTGGGAATCGCTGAGATGCTAGGTCTCATAGCCTGGGAATCGCTGAAATGCTAGGTCTCATAGCCTGGGAATCGCTGAGATGCTAGGTCTTATAGCCTGGGAATCGCTGAGATGCTTGCTAGGTCTCATAGCCTGGGAATCGCTGAAATGCTAGGTCTTATAGCCTGGGAATCGCCGAGATGCTTGCTAGGTCTCATAGCCTGGGAATCGCTGAGATGCTAGGTCTCATAGCCTGGGAATCGCTGAGATGCTAGGTCTCAAAGCCTGGGAATCGCTGAGATGCTTGCTAGGTCTCATAGCCTGGGAATCGCTGAGATGCTAGGTCTCATAGCCTGGGAATCGCTGAGATGCTAGGTCTCATAGCCTGGGAATCGCTGAGATGCTAGGTCTCAAAGCCTGGGAATCGCTGAGATGCTTGCTAGGTCTCATAGCCTGGGAATCGCTGAGATGCTAGGTCTCATAGCCTGGGAATCGCTGAGATGCTAGGTCTCATAGCCTAGGAATCGCTGAGATGCTAGGTCTCATAGCCTAGGAATCGCTGAGATGCTATGGGCCATTGGAGAATTTCTGAGATGTTCATAGGAATCTTGACTTTCTAACGATCAGGCATGTACACTCCCTGTGCCATAGGGGTTGGCTTATACATTTAGCTCTCAGCAGCCAAGTGCCTCCTTTTCAGCCAATTTCTCAATCCCAAGCGATCATGACGGACTATTTGACGAGGTGGTGTTCACCGAGTTGCCGCGTCGCGAGGCCGAACAGCTGGTCGCTCGCTACAACAGAGAAGCCGCCGGCGCCGCCGGTGGAGGCGGCCGAGGAGGTGGCCGCGGCGGCGGCTTCGCTGGCGGTTTCCATCAGCGGCATCAAGGCACCGATCAACAGCAGCACTCGAGGCCGTATTCTAATTATTCCGACAACAGGCCGCACCACCAGCAGCAGCAGTATAAGCAGGAACGGCGAGGCGGTGGCGGTGGTGGCGGCTGGCGCGGCGGCGGCGGCGGCAGAGGAAGAGGTTCAGGATACGGTTTTGGTCATGGAGGCGGCGGTCGAGCCTACTGAAAAAAATTAGTTAAATTTTTTTATTGAACATTTGTCGATCTTGACAAACTGAATATACTGTCACAAAGCATGTATTTACTGTTTATGATAAAGACTATATTTTATGTTCATGCCTTAGGACTGTGTTGTCCTTAATCTACCCTTGTAATTGACTCTTGACCTACCATGAGAATCGCCCTTGATCTACCGTAAGAATCGCCCTTAATATACCTTGAGAATTGCCCGTAATCTACCGTGATAATCGTCATTAATCTACCATGAGAATCGACCTTAATCTACCGTGAGAATCGCCCTTAATCTACCGTGAGAATCGCCCTTAACCTACCATGAGAATCGCCCTTAATTTACCTTGAGAATTGTCATTAATCCACCATGAGAATCGCCCTTAATCTACCTTGTGAATCGTCATTAATAAACCATGAGAATCGCCCTTAATCTACCTTGAGAATCGTCATTAAAAAACCATGAGAATCGCCCTTAATCTACCTTGAGAATCGTCATTAATAAACCATGAGAATCGCCCTTAATCTACCTTGAGAATCGTCATTAATAAACCATGAGAATCGCCCTTAATCTACCTTGAGAATAGTCATTAATAAACCATGAGAATCGCCCTTAATCTACCTTGAGAATCGTCATTAATAAACCATGAGAATCGCCCTTAATCTACCTTGAGAATAGTCATTAATAAACCATGAGAATCGCCCTTAATCTACCTTGAGAATCGTCATTAATAAACCGTGAAAATCGCCCTTAATCTACCTTGAGAATAGTCATTAATAAACCATGAGAATCGCCCTTAATCTACCTTGAGAATAGTCGTTAATAAACCATGAGAATCGCCCTTAATCTACCTTGAGAATCGTCATTAATAAACCTTGAGAATCGTCATTAATAAACCATGAGAATCGCCCTTAATCTACCTTGAGAATAGTCATTAATAAACCATGAGAATCGCCCTTAATCTACCTTGAGAATCGTCATTAAAAAACCATGAGAATCGCCCTTAATCTACCTTGAGAATAGTCATTAATAAACAATGAGAATCGCCCTTGATCTACCTTGAGAATCGTCATTAATAAACCATGAGAATCGCCCTTAATCTACCTTGAGAATAGTCATTAATAAACCATGAGAATCGCCCTTAATCTACCTTGAGAATAGTCAATAATAAACCATGAGAATCGCCCTTAATCTACCTTAAGAATCGTCATTAATAAACCATGAGAATCGCCCTTAATCTACCTTGAGAATCGTCATTAATAAACCGTGAGAATCGCCCTTAATCTACCTTGAGAATCGTCATTAATAAACCATAAGAATCGCCCTTAATCTACCGTGAGAATCGCCATTAATAAACCATGAGAATCGCCCTTAATCTACCGTGAGAATCGCCCTGGTGATAATCGGTCTTGATACAGTTTATTAGAGTGCAACTCTAACATTCAAATGTCTCTAAAATGCGTAACCATTCGTTGCGTTTATTCTCACTTATACGGTACATGTTTTACGTGAGTATGAGTGAGCCGTACCTACTTTTTTACATGTCATATCCTTTTTTACATTTTGTTCATCAATATGCTGTTTGCATATTATAATATTTCTCTATTAGTACAACCGCTTGGTGATATGCATACGCACTCCTTTGCAAAATTTAAACTTTAAGTTTTTCTCTGACGTCTGTTTGATTCATTTTTTATTTACAAAAATAATATTGGGACTTTTTTTCATCTACTAATCGTCATTTTTAGTTTTGTTTGTTTCAAAGTGTCTTTAGTCTTGTTTCTGTTTTATTCTACTACTAGTAGCAAAAATAATAAGCGGCTTTATCAATACGAGAGATTTATCAAAACATATCTAAAGATGAACATTGAGTCTGCCTGCTTTCAAAGGCAATAGCATATTTGTGCTATAAAATAATGAAAAGTTCCTATCTCCGTAGTGTATTTTCGGCGAAAACCAGCCTCAATATACGTTTTTACTTGAGTAGTCTTTTCAGTTTTATCGTGCTAAAATAGAATAATAAAGACAGGTTGGACCATAGACAACACAGGAATTTCCGACTTGAACATAAAAAAACTTGCTATTTATGGCCATAGAGAGATTTGTTGTCAAATATATACTGACAGATGTCTATGGCCCAGACCAGTCTATTCTGTAGGATTTCTGCTGCTCCTCAATTAAGTTAATAATCAAGCCGAGAATCCCCATAGACAATAAAAGCCAATCAAGCGCATAGTTAGCTCTATCTGGCAGTGGCTGTTAACTTGAATTTACCCAGCCAATTCTCATTGATGGCTGCCCCATCCGGTCATCCCAGCCCCCTACTGACGGATTTGCCGTCATTCTCGCCCGACAGTTTCGCTCGGCATGCAAAAATCAATCGAGTGAGCTTCTGATTTCAAATTTGATGCATATATTAATGCGGAAAATTTCATCTGCATGCCAAATTATTTTCCTTTTACAGTCGTCCTGCACTCAGCAGCAGTATTCTGAAGATTTGAAACCAGCTAGGCGTAAGTCTGGCTTGAACTTTTGTTATGTACCTTTTATTTAGCCAAATTAGCGATAATTATTAGCTACTTTTTGTTGCAAAATGCTTATTCTCTACAGCCCTTGTGAACGGCTACTCGGACAAAAATGTCGTTCTAATTGCACAGGCTAAAAAGTGGGATAAACTGGTAAGACTTGGGGATGAACCTAGTTTTATGCTGCCTGGACCACCTTGGCTCACCTTGGCTCGCCTTGAACACTGACTCAATTTGGCCCGCCATGCTCACATTGACCGACCTTGACGCATACTGACTGACATTGACCCTCCTTGACCGACATTGACCCTCCTTGACCCTCCTTGACCGACCTTTACCCACATTGATTGACATTGACCGACCTTGACCCACACTGACTGACATTGACCCACACTGACTGACATTGACCCACATTGATTTTCCTTGACCGACATTGATCGACATTGACCGACCTTGACACGCCTTCACCCACATTGAACCTCCTTGACCGACATTGACCGACATTAAAACAATGTCGGTTGTTGATGTTTTCTAATAATTTCCGACCTTAACCCTTCTTGACCGACCTTGACCCACATTGACCAACCTTGACCCTCCTTTACCAACCTTGACCCTCCTTGACCGACCTTGACCCTCTTTGACCGACCTTGGCCCAAATTGACCTACCTTGACCCACATTGACTGACCTTGACCCACATTGACCCGCCTTGACCGACCTTGACCCACATTGACCAACCTTGAACCTCTTATTTGCACCTGGGCAGCCCCTGTTAATCGTCAACCTCCTGCATTCCCAGCTGGACTTCCAGTCCAACAGCAAGCCGTCAATCGAGGAGCTCCGTCAGCGCTGGGCCGCCACCATTAAAGAGCCGCCGCGTTCGCCCTCGGACTGCGCGGAGTCGCCGTCTGGCACCCCGGCCGACGTGGCTGCTGGCGGCCGAGAGTTGAGAAAACGGCGGGCAGCGGCGGACTCGAGCGGAGATCGAGCAGCCAGCGCGGGTAGCAACGGCACCCCATCCCAGTCCCAGCAGCAGCAGACAAATATTCGAAAGCGTCCTCGCCTAGTTCTTAGAAACACTCGTCGCTATGGCAACAACTGACTGCGGACTTAAGAGCGTCCAAGGGAACCATTTAGTAACAAATGTTGAAAAAACATTGTTTTCTAAAAAGTTGTACATACATTTTCTACTTAATATTTTATTCGACCCAAAATCAAATTTAAATCGATCGATTGAAAGATTCATTTTATGTTGGAAATTGGACTGGGGCTCTGTAGGGGTCACCTTCAGATCATGTCGGTAATCACCCTCTAATCATGTCGGTAATCACCCTCTAATCATGTCAGTAATCACCCTCTGATCATGTCGGTAATAATCGCCCTCTAATCATGTCGGTTATCACCCTCTGACCATGTCGGTTATCACCCTCCAATCATGTCGGTAATCACCCTCTGACCATGTCGGTTATCACCCTCTGACCATGTCGGTTATCACCCTCTGACCATGTCGGTTATCACCCTTTAATCATGTCGGTAATCGCCCTCTGACCATGTCGGTAATCACCCTCCAATCATGTCGGTAATCACCCTCTGACCATGTCGGTTATCACCCTCCAATCATGTCGGTAATCACCCTCCAATCATGTCGGTAATCACCCTCTGACCATGTCGGTAATCACCCTCCAATCATGTCGGTAAACACCCTCCAATCTTATAGAGTGAAAGCGGCTTCTAACCGTCTTCTTTCAGCCGTAACTGATAAACGTTGTTGCTTGCTTTGAGTTATACGAAGTACTTTTTGTACTGTTTATTTCTTTTAAGTTTTCCATTGAATGTACCGTGCTGAAGGCACTGTTGTTGAGTCTCTATTGACTGTTTCTTTATTAGCGTGATGCAGAATTCATTCTGTATTGAAGAGATTTTACTTCTAACTAATGCCCCATTGATGGTAGCGCTTTGTTATCAAAGAAAGTAAGTAGAACCATTTTTAGGTCTTTAATTGTCGTATGTTTGTAAATAATTAGACTTACAGATAATTAGTACGTTTAAAGGTTTTTATGTGCCTAAAAAGCAACAGATATATGGTCTGTTGTAGAGAGGATGGGTCAGCATGGGTAAGAAAGGATGGGTCAGTATGGGGAGGAGAGGATGGGTCAGCATTGAGAAGAGAGGACGGGTCAGCATGGGGAGGAGAGGATGGGTCAGCATTGAGAAGAGAGGATGGGTCAGCATGGGAAAGAGAGGATGGGTCAGCATGGGGAAGAGAGGATGGGTCAGCATGGGTAAGAGAGGATGGGTCAGCATGGGGAGGAGAGGATGGGTCAGCATGGGGAAGAGAGGATGGGTCAGCATGGGGAAGAGAGGGCGGGTCAGCATGGGGAAGAGAGGATGGGTCAGCATGGGGAAGAGAGGACGGGTCAGCATGGGGAGGAGAGGATGGGTCAGCATGGGGAAGAGAGGATGGGTCAGCATGGGGAAGAGAGGATGGGTCAGCATGGGGAAGAGAGGACGGGTCAGCATTGAGAAGAGAGGATGGGTCAGCATGGGGAAGAGAGGATGGGTCAGCATTGAGAAGAGAGGCCAGCATCTGTAAAGCTCAGTACTTTAGAAAATATATGAACTAATAAAAGTTAAGGGCTGAGCATGTACTCGTAATAGCACCGCCCTTATTCAACACGCTCTCTATTCTTTCTATTCTACTTCAGTGCAAGTTTTAAGCAAATTTTTGTAGTTTATTTGACTCGACCGGGTTTATAAAAACTTGTCTCCCTATTGATAATTTGTTTTACAGTTGGACTGATTGATGATTCCGTTTATTGACGAAATAAATTGCGTTGTATATTTCAGTCTTACTTGTCACATTTGACTTGGAGACCTTGCTTTCTTACACGATTGACTGCCTGACTGCCTGTCTGACTGACTGACTGACTGACTGCCTGACTGACTGACTGACTGACTGACTGACTGACTGACTTGAGTGAGTGAGTGAGTGACTGACTGACGGACTGACTGACTGACTGACTGACTGACTGACTGACTGACTGACTGACTGACTGACTGACTGACTGACTGACTGACTGACTGACTGACTGACTGACTGACTGACTGACTGACTGAGAAGCCTAATTTCGGTTTTCACCGCCGTGTTCACTCTTCTGCATATCTGTCATCTCAGCGGCATTGAAGGCCTCATAAATCTGCACATCATCTGGCAGTCATGAGTCAATACAGTCAGCAGCGCGGCGTCCCCGCCTGCTCAGATATGCTCAAGGACCTGCCGTCCTACTGCAGCTCCAATTTCAGCAACTATTCGCCTCAGAACCGTCTGCTGTCGGTAAGATGCTCTGTCTATCTTCTGTACTTATAAAACAACAGAAAGCGGATTGCTAAGTGCGCCCAATCCCATTCCTTTACAGACTCGAAAAGTCTCCGTGTACGTCTCCACTTCGCCTGAACGAAACGTTATTCGTAAGAATTGTTTTCATCTTTTATACCGATTGTACTCCTTATACTAAAACCGTTTTAAACTAAATTTGATGGCCTAATTGGACTTTCTATTGTTTTAACTGCAGCCATTGTGAACGATCGACAGGGGCTTCTCGTTCACTTTCTTAATGCGGAGTCGCAACGGCAGGTGAGTCATCCTTATCTTTCTTAGTCACCGTCTCTGTCTTTAAAATTTTGCGCCAACTTCTATCCTTCCTTATCTTTCTACTCAGCCCTGTCTTTAATGTTTGCCGTCAGCTTCTATCCTCCCTTATCTTAACTACGCATCGCCTGTGTCTTTGAAGTTTTCCGCCAACTTCTATCCATCCTTATCTCATCTACTCACCGCCTCTGTCTTTAATGTTTGCCGCCAACTTCTATCCTCCCTTATTTCATCTACGCACCGCCTTTATGTCTTTGAAGTGAGGTGGGGGCGGAGAAAGTTTTTCTTGGAAATTGGTTGTTTGAAATTAGTTGCTGACACCAGTGTGGTGGGGCGGATTCCACGCTTGAATTGCCGACGGCGTTGAGTTCGCACGAATAAATCCGGAAAATCGCGCAGACGAATCACAACGAATTACTTTCTCCTGTTTTACTCCGACAGCCGGGTTCTCAAGTCCGGGGGGGTTTTTCGTAATCGTAGCGGAGCGGTCGTTCAAATGATAAAACACCGGAGATTCTGACACCGTAATTTAATGCGTTGACTTGTCGAGCTTGTTACTTTCAGTAGGGTAGTTGCTGCCACCACCGTAATTTACGTAGTACGGAACGATTAAGTCTCGGAGCTTTCTTCGAGCTGAGAACTTGGGTTATTTTACGCCCCGCGGGCAAATGACTCAAGAAATGCTATGGCTTAGGTTCACCGAATAAATATTAGATAGTTGAAGTTTTATTGGCTCATTAATTGATAGCAGGCTGGATAAATAGAATATTATATAAATAGTCGACCTTGACGCTACGCGAGAATAAGACGGGGCGCCGAGGCGTCAAGGAAAAACGCAAGAGAAAATTTACAAAAGCTTAAAACAAGACAAGAAAAATATAAGCATGCAGAAAGGAAGGAAGAGCATGCAAAAACTAATCAAGGAGCATCGCATATATATGCAAGAGATAAATGGTGAGGAAACCGTTGGAACAACGATTGGGCATAGGCGTGGAGGCAAAATTTCACGCAATGGACATGTCGCGGGACGGCTTTGAATACCTAGATAAAACAAAAATAACAGGCTTTCGTCCAGCGCTGGTTAGGCAAAAATTCACGGAGGTGGAGCACATAATTCAATGCCGGGAGTGACGACAATTCAAATAATGGAAAACACAAAATTTAAAACACTGGCATGCAAAAATAAAAAAATAAATAGTCCAATTATTACTCAGTGGCATCTCGCCGGCCACAGAAGTTTGCCGCCAACTTCTATCCTCCCTTATTTCATCTACTCATCGCCTCTGTGTCTTTGAAGTTTATCGCTAGCTTCTATTCTCTCTTATATTTCTATTCACTGCCTTAGCTGTGTCTTTAAAGTTTGCCGCCAGCTTCTATCCTCCCTTATATTATAGTTTTTTTCTTTTTTGGTATTCATCCAGGCGGACTCCACCAAACCCAAGCAGACGTCGTCCTCTTCCTCGGACTCTGCTGCCACCGCTGCGGCCGCCCCAACCGCCCCAGCTGCTTCCGCCGCGGCCGCGCCAGCTGAGCAGGCGGCCGACGGCCCCACACAGCCAAAAGTGGCTCGTCTGGATGAAAGCGCTGCTGCGACAGCTCAGCAGGAGGCCCAGCAGCAGCAACATCCAAATGCAGACTCGGCCGCCGACATGCCATCCTCATCGTCGGGGGCTTCATCAGAGTGAACTGTTTGCCTCAGCTTCCAGCTAATATTACTACATATGAGAGCAGCTCTGGGCTAGTCAGGACAGCCTTAATTAACTACCCAAAATTAAGGCTGATGGTTGCGGTGCTAGACTTTCAATTGTGTAGAATGTATGACATATTTGTATCTGCTGTTACTCATCACTATGTTCAGCTATATTGAGCATATTTAGTCCCGTTCCAAAATGCCCTTTTATTGGCGCTGTAATAAATTCAGCATTGGCTGTTAAGTAGGTTTTCTACATGTTATTAAGAGCTATTTAAATAGTCCAAAAATGCCTTCATCAGCGGTTTACATTGACAAATTTAAATGTCCTCAATTCAGTTCAGCTCAGTTTTGCATTCAATTTAATAAACCCCCAGCTTAAAAGTTCAATTGCGCATTATGCTCGCCTTTGCTGGTATTTTTTTCACACTGTTCCGTGTTTTTCATTATGATGACTTTATATTAATTTATGAATTTTTTGTAGGCCTATTAGGGTCTGACTTGGCTTCTTGAATCTGTCACTCCGACACTCACTCACTCATTCAATCATTTTCACTGATTTCTCAAGATTACATCAATCACTCATTCACCCAATCCCTAGGTTACTCAGTCTCAATCAGTCAGTCACTCAGTCTCAATCAGTCAGTCACTCAGTCTCAATCAGTCAGTCACTCAGTCTCAATCATTCAGTCACTCAGTCTCAATCAGTCAGTCACTCAGTCTCAATCAGTCAGTCACTCAGTCTCAATCAGTCAGTCACTCAGTCTCAATCAGTCAGTCACTCAGTCTCATTCAGTCAGTCAGTCAGTGACTCAGTCTCAATCAATCAGTCAGTCAGTCACTCAGTCTCAATCAATCTGTCAGTCAGTCACTCAGTCTCAATCAATCAGTCAGTCAATCAATCAGTCAGTCAGTCAATCAATCAGTCAGTCTCAATCAATCAGTCAGTCAGTCACTCAGTCTCAATCAATCTGTCAGTCAGTCACTCAGTCTCAATCAATCAGTCAGTCAGTCTCAATCAATCAGTCAGTCAGTCACTCAGTCTCAATCAATCAGTCAGTCAGTCACTCAGTCTCAATCAATCTGTCAGTCACTCAGTCTCAATCAATCAGTCAGTCAGTCTCAATCAATCATTCAGTCAGTCACTCAGTCTCAATCAGTCAGTCAGTCACTCAGTCTCAATCAGTCAGTCACTCAGTCTCAATCAATCAGTCACTCAGTCTCAATCAGTCAGTCACTCAGTCTCAATCAATCAGTCACTCAGTCTCATTCAGTTAGTCACTCAGTCTTAATCAATCATTCAGTCAGTCACTCAGTCTCAATCATTCAGTCAGTCACTCAGTCTCAATCATTCAGTCAGTCACTCAGTCTCAATCAGTCAGTCAGTCAGTCTCAATCAGTCAGTCATTCAGTCTCAATCAATCAGTCACTCAGTCTCATTCAGTCAGTGACTCAGTCTCAATCAGTCAGTCACTCAGTCTCAATCAATCTGTCAGTCACTCAGTCTCAGTCAGTCAGTCACTCGTGCAGTCTCAATCAATCTGTCAGTCACTCAGTCTCAATCAGTCAGTCCTCAGTCTCAATCAGTCAGTCACTCAGTCTCAATCAGTCAGTCACTCAGTCTCAGTGAGTCAGTGACTTGACCAATAACTTACTGTCGATAATTGTCACAACTCTGGCCGGTGCTTGACTCGAGCCTCATAGTAGTAAGTAGCGAGCTTATCCAGCTAAAATGAATATTTGAATAAAAGTCTACACGAATCCAATGCAGCAGCAGCCGCAGCAGCATCAGCAGAGGCCGCCAGTGCCGACAAGGTTCGTCCACGCCGACACGAATCTGTCGCCGGACACTGGCGTCACCTACGGCGTGCGCTACCTGGGCAACGTGCCTGTGCTGGCCAGCACCAGGTCGCTGAGTCCGGAGATCCGCAATCAGGTAAGACACTGTTAGGATATTGATTGGGCGATTTTGGATTACAGTTGCTTGAAAATGAAATTTGATCACCAAAAGCCGCCTCGCCGTTTACGTCAATCCAGGTGACCCGCGCGGCCATCGCCATGTGCTGCGAGGCGGACGGCGCCAACGCCGCTCGGTCTCGCCGCCCAGCCGGGCCGGCCGCTGCTCACCTTGGCGAGCGGCCGGTGCTGCAGTTCAGCGGCCGGGCGGCGCGCATCTGCATCAGCACCCGGTCAATCGCCGTGCTGGCCTCGGACACCCAGGAGACCATCGCGCATCACAATTTAATTAACGTCTCCTTCGCTAGCGGCGGCGACTCCGACACTGTTGACTGCGTAGCCTACGTTGCTAAGGACTCGTTGCTAGGCCGGGCCTGTCACGTGATTGAATGCCCGGACGGCCTGGCGGCGGAGGTCGTTTCAACAATTGGCCAGGCGTTCGAGTTGCGTTATAGGGGCGCCTTTGGCGGGGTGGAGCAGCAGCAGCAGCAGCAGCCACCCGTTTCCACTTCGCAGTACGTCGAGCTTCGTCGCAGCGACGACCCGGCTTTGGCCGTCGCAGCCGCGGAGGTGCCAGTCGGCAACTTGTTGAATCTAGAAGACGACACCGGCGGCAGCAGTCAGTTTAACGACAGCC
The DNA here is from genome assembly GCA_002269645.1 of Macrostomum lignano. Lineage (NCBI taxonomy): Eukaryota > Metazoa > Platyhelminthes > Macrostomidae > Macrostomum > Macrostomum lignano. The sequence continues at coordinate 104,035 of NIVC01002740.1, forward strand.
AGTCGAGCGGTGCAGCAAGCAACGTAGCGTCGCCTGGCATCAATGGTTTGTTGAATTCTACTACTTGCAGTAGGATGTAGCTGATGTTTTTTCTATGCATTAGTTTGCTGGGGAGCTGTCACAGTGCCGCTAAGTCAAGCCGACAGTCGAACCGCAGCCAGCGAGGAGACAAGCATTTGGCACACATAAGACACCCGAATTGGCACACCTGCGACGCTAATTGGCACACATAAGACACCCGAATTGGCACACCTGAGACGCTAATTGACAAACCTAATACAGTTACTCGTATTGACACCTGAGACACTACCCAAGTAAAAAATCAGTTTTATTAGCGTTCAGAAAACGTTTTCGGACTCATAACGTTGTCAAAAAGTTTTTCTCTGAGCTTTAAAAACGTTCAGAATGTCCTAAAAAACGTTAATTTGGACGAACTGGCAACGTTCTGGAACGTTTTCCTGAAAACGGTTATTAAGGAACAGTTCTTATTCAGCTTTCTAAGACAACTTTGCCTTAAGTCAAGCATTTAGTTAATAACAGTTCCTCGCGGAATGTTAAATATTGTAAGATTAGCATGAATTACTTGACTGAATTGACTGAAAGACAGCAGCAATGAATTCGAGAACTTTCATTAGATTTTTTACAATTTAAATGACCAGTTACTGTTCATTTACAACTTACCACTTAAAAGTTGAACGTCTCGACAACCGTCTCTGCTGCAGTTGACCGCTTGCGCGTCTCAAAATCGGGCGATTCAAATGCCACCGCTGATGGCAATTGAATCTTCAAAAAAAAACAGCTCGGTCTCGTTTCCTTGACAGGTAGCAACGCACGGTTCTCTCGCGTTTTTGTCCCTGTGATCCGCATGATTTCGCTCATGCCATGACCAGCGTCATGTAGATCGGCAATCCGTGTCACCCTAATGCAGTGATTCGTGTACTGACGCAAAAGTTTGCATTGCTTGCTCAGGCGCTGCATAAAAGAATTAAACCAATTTATTCCACGGCGTAAACTATCCGTCACCTTGTCATTCGGCAGTGGCCTGCGAAACAGAAAATCTTCTTTTTAATCCATGGGAAGCAGTGCAATGTACTTCTTGACTAGGTGTGCTCTTGGCCGTGCTTACCAAAAACATGCAAAAAGGTAAATGGACTTCTTTCTGCAGCACAAGATCGCCGTCTTCAATAGCCTCAAACTGCTTAATTGAGCCACCAGGGTTATAAAATTCTCTAACCTTATCTCTCAACATACGATTCGCACTTTTAAACTGCTCGGATGCAGCTCGGATGCAGATTCCAGCTCCGATGCAGATTCCAGCTCCGATGCAGATTCCAGCTCGGATGCATACTAGACTAGCTGGAGAATAAAATAAAGGTCCGTAATGGAGGTCCGCGGCGTCTATATATACGGACCTTACTAAAAATTCGAACCTTAACGTCCAAAACTAGAGGTCCACTGCAGGTTCAAATTTATCGTCCACGTTTATACATATGGACCTTAATGTCCGAAATTTGAGGTCCCCATCCGTATTTTTGCTGTGTAGCGTACATCAAAAGAGCACGATTAACCCACTATCAAAATATTGTATTATAGATTTTGCACAATAATTAGACATCAGGCTTTGCGCATGAAATACCCACGGCTTATCAATAACCATATAGTAAGTTGTGTAAAGAAAGGAAGTCAGGCATCAGGTAACGACAACTGTTTTCATTATCATTATGTATTGATGGTTTTAATGCAAAAAACAATGCCAAACTACAAAACAGTAAGCAACTAACGCAACAAAAATACTATATATTACATAATATACTTTAACTAATACTTTAAATAAAAGATTGACCATTTCCTTTGAACTACGCGTGTTACAATGAATGCACTACCATATAGTGCAAAAAGTTCAAATGTGTACTGAGCTTTGTAGTGCTAATGGTCGCTAGACGCAACAAAAATACTATGTTGAGCAATACCAATATTAATTTAAATTAAAGATAGCCATTTCTTTTGAACAAAAGTTTAAATGAGAAGTTATAATGATAAAACCGTTTAACAGACTAAGACGCCCTTGGTAAATGTCCCAATGTACCCCAAAACAAATAGGCCCCGGTCATAGCTGCCTACCGGATTTCCTACCATATATATTTCGGGAGCACGAGAAATGCCCGCAGACGAATTGCCCGCCGAGATTTGCCCGCAGGAGATTTGCCCGTGGAGATTTGCCCGTGGAGATTTGCCCGTGGAGATTTGCCCGCCGAGAATTGCCCGCCGAGATTTGCCCGAAGTGCAATTTGCCCGTGGAGATTTGCCCGCCGAGAATTGCCCGCCGAGATTTGCCCGAAGTGCAATTTGCCCGCGAGCGAGTTGCCCGCCGAGTTTTTTCCCGCTGAGGTTTGCCCGCAATGCTTTTTCCTGCAGCGCATTTGGCAGCTAGATTCTGTCTGCATTGCCCCCCCCCATCAGCACATCAGCACGGCCTTTGTCAATTTGGGATGCTGACGGAAACTCGGGAAAACTCTTCTGATTCATCAGAAGTCATCGTTTCTAAGGGACCATAAATAGGATAGTGCGCGCAAACCTCAGAAAAGTTTCGACTACCAGAAAAATACGAAAACTAGGTTTTCGTGACATCTAAACTACATAAATTGTATTTGTAATGAAAACAATAAATTATTCAAAAATAGCGATGCCCTTCCAAGAAACAAGTTAAAACAATATTATAGTGTTAGTTTAATTTAATTTTTTTAATTAACTAATACGCTCGTATTTGCTAACAAGCAGAGACAAGCAACAGCTTGAAAAAAATGTTTACTTTTGAGAAAACATACTCTTTTTGGATTTGGTAACCGATTTTTTTTATAAATTAGGTGGTAGGTATATACTCAACAGTTTTCTCTAGGAAAAAAAACAATGCAGTACATCTGTAAATAAGTAGAATATGATTTTTTGTCCCAAAGACCACTACATTTTACAACATTCACTATTGTGCTTTTTCATGTGTAGGAATACAAGGATTCACCGTCTTTGAAATACTGACATAAAACCAAGTTTTTTACTTCCGTTCCATCCATGAAAATGTCATTGATAGAAAAAAGTTTGAGCTGTTATGTCTAAGAAGAAACAGCTTTGTAGAAATAAGCCGATCACTTGTTTAATAAAAACTATAGTTACAATGAATACCCGAAACTTAAATAAAATTCTTAAAGGCATCAGCACTGCAGGGACTTAGTGGACCAAAGCTGAAAAAATCAGCTGACAAATGATTTAAAGCATGAACATTTTGGGTGGTGAAACTATGTCTAGCGGGTGTATTATTAAAGTTAGGAAGATACGGGTTATTGTTGTTTTGTTGTTAGTTTTAAAAAAATAACAATTTGTGGAATTGTTGATGAGGATTCACTAAGCTGTAGTTCGGTGTTTGGGCATGTAAAGTTTTGGACTTAGATTTTTTCATTTAATCGTTCATGCTTGTTTTAAGACATTGTTGTTTATTATCGATTTTGACTGCTATTGAAATAACTGCCTTCAACAGTGAGTTGGCATAATTATAAAGCACGTGGTTGCTTTGGATTTTCTCATTGTGGAAAACTACTTGAAGTGCCGTATGTAGCAGAAGAAAGACTTAATCTCTGATAACCCTCGAGGCTTTCTTGAAAATTCCGGTACCATTTGGTCTGAATCCAAATTGTTTAAGTGTTCAATAAGAGTTTATAACATCAACAATCTGATGCATTACACTTTCCTTTGCCTGGTTTTCCATGGATCCAAACAAAAAGTAAGCGGCGCATACACTTAAATTTAGGCATTGCATTGGATCACTTGGAAATGATTCAATTATATCTTGTCAGAGTTCCAAAATGGGCTGCTTCGAACATGATGCTCCTTACCTAACTTTTGGCGAAATGCTTTATTTTTCTTTGGATTTCCATGATCAATAAAAACATTGATCGAGAAGTCTGACCATTGTCCAGAAATAGTACATTAGTCCAATAGTACAATAGTACAACTTGAATAACCATTGTGACCTTTAGTACATTTAATTAACATAGGACTTCGCAGGAAGATCAGCAGTTATGAATTGGAGTGAAATTTTACAATTTGATCATAAAATTGAAATCCATTTTTTAATTTCCAAAATTCAGCAACAATATCTTTCAAATAAATTGATAGGTCAGGTATTCCAATGCCATAAAAATTACGATCACAAAACAACAATTTTTTTTAAAGTAAAAATTGCTTGTTTTTACCTTTTAAAGAGGCTAATTCCCTCCACGATAATGAAAAGTTGCACATGGTTAATAAAAAGCTAAATTTTCGACCAAGTATATGAATACTTAGTAATGATTCAATGCCAACGCATATACATATATATTATTATAATATATACTAGTATAAATATATACGAGATATATACGAGTTATTATATACGAGTATATTGGCATTGATTAAAAAGTTGAGGACTGCTTGGAATTAATTTATTTGAATCCAGCAGTTTCTGCAGTTTGAGGGAGTTTCTTACTCAATATATTGTTTCTTTAATAACGGGAGTAATTATGTTATATTCTGCTTAGGTATATTTGATCAAAGATCTTCTAGAAAGCTTTGTTTTTTATAAACTCTTCATCTTCAAATTCATTATTAATATCAGAATCCAAACAAGTGAGTACGAATACTAAAAATGAAAATATATTTTATAATAAGGTTAAAAGGATTGAATTATAATCGAATTACATTTTGAGTAATGTCTGGGTATATTTTTCGTTGCTTGTAACTATGATTAAAAGCAATTATAATTCAGTAATAGTTGCCTAAATTTAATATTTAGTAAAAGAAAGCTCAAAATGTAAATTAAAAAAACGGTTAAGCTATTAAACTTTAATTTCTTTAAAGTTAAACCATTACATAAAGTGTAAAAAAAACAGTTCGTAACTTAGTTATTAAAAGCCACAGTGGCTAAAATAAAATAAGCACAAGCAAAGCTTTAAGCCCAGGCTATATTGAAAATGAAGTTTAAATATTGAAAACTATATTGATATAGTTTTGTATTATAGAACTATACAAGCAATATATTATAAAATATATTGTAAAATATATTAGCAAAACACTAAAGAATCTGCTGAATTATGTACAGTCCTACATGTATATGTACATGCCTATCCTATCGACTGAGTTGCTTGAACTTCTTGAAAACTGCAACTTAAAATAGGTATATCACCGCCAACATTGGCACTACTAACTGTACCACCACTACTTAAGCGTCTGGTAGCAGTATCTAAATCTATGCATTCTAAATCAGGAATGAATTTTTTCAAGGAACACAATTTATGTTTACGATTGCGACTCATACACACGACATACTATACCAGATTTTGCTTAAATAAACAATTCTAAATTCTTATCAGTAATATACGCAAGCAACTTCAGGATATCAAGTATAAACCATTGAAAAAACAATGAGCAAGGATGATACACTGAGTAATATAGTAATAGACACATCAAGTCTGAACATAAAAACACTGAATTCGGGAGAGAGATTTTTCAAATAATTAAAGATGTATAACAAATATAAGTCAGTTAAATAAAGTGAAACATGCTTCTAAAAGCTCCTACTGTTAACGTCGCTTTCACTAACATGTTTAACTACTTTAATGATGATGATAAAGTGATGGCACACCTGAGACACCCGAATTGGCACATCCGAATTGGCACATCCGAATTGGCACATCTGAGACACCCGAATTGGCACATCCGAATTGGCACACCTGAGACACCCGAATTGGCACATCCGAATTGGCACATCCGAATTGGCACATCTGAGACACCCGAATTGGCACATCCGAATTGGCACACCTGAGACACCCGAATTGGCACATCCGAATTGGCACATCTGAGACACCCGAATTGGCACACCTGAGACACCCGAATTGGCACATCCGAATTGGCACATCTGAGACACCCGAATTGGGACATCCGAATTGGCGCATCTGAGACACCCGAATTGGCACATCCGAATTGGCACACCTGAGACACCCGAATTGGCACATCCGAATTGGCACATCTGAGACATCCGAATTGGCACATCCGAATTGGCACATCCGAATTGGCACACCTGAGACACCCGAATTGGCACACCTGAGACACCCGAATTGGCACATCTGAGACACCCGAATTGGCACACCTGAGACACCCGAATTGGCACACCTGAGACACCCGAATTGGCACATCCGAATTGGCACATCTGAGACACCCGAATTGGCACATCTGAGACACCCGAATTGGCATATCTGAAACATCCGAATTGGCACATCTGAGACACCCGAATTGGCACATCTGAGACACCCGAATTGGCACACCTGAGACACCCGAATTGGCACATCTGAAACATCCGAATTGGCACATCTGAGATACCCGGATTAGCGCAGTTAAAATCAAGTTCTAATACGAGGCCGCTACCTGCCTCGCCCCTTTTTGGATGTTTAAGGCAACGATGATGTCTAAGTTTTTTTCTACTTCCCAATCTTTCAGGCACCTCAGAGCCGCCCCCGCAGCTGCCGCCCCGACAGGCGGTGTCGCCAGCAGCATCGGCAATCAGCGGAGCCTCGGTCCCGGAGCCGGTGTCGCAGCCGTGGTACCACGGCCCCATCAGCCGGCAGCAGGCCGAACGGTTGCTGTCAGCCGCCGGCGATTTTCTTGTCCGAGCAGCCACCGGCCAGCCCGGCCAGTTTGTGCTGAGCGGCCGCCTGGCCGAGGGCCGCTGCAAGCACCTGCTATTGGTTGATCCTGACGGCCGGGTTCGAACTCGGGACCGCGCGTTCGATAGTCTTGAACAGCTAGTTGCTTTCCACGTTGATAGCCGGTTGCCCATAGTTAGTGAGGACAGCGAGCTGGTCCTGTGCTGTCCTGTGTCCAGAGCTTAACCCCCTTCCCTCCTCATCCATGGCTTAACGTCGGCTGAATGGCTTATGCCTTGCCTGTCTGTCGATCGCTCTCGATGCCTTACTGTTGCGTCTCCTTAACAAAGTTAGGCTGCCATATAGCTTAACCAGTTTGCTCTGTTTCAGAGCTGTGTAGAAAGTTTTAATTAGAAGAAACAGTTACTTTGTTTACTAAAGCATGCGCACTTTTGCCCTGTCTTTTTTATATTAATCAACAATTTTAGCCAAAATATTATTGCAATTTTAGTAAGAGAGGGAGAGAACAGCCAGTGTAAAAATAGGGTCACAGGAATGTACATTGGGGCAGAGAGGGAGAGAACAGCCAGTGTAAAAATAGGGTCGCAGGAATGTATATTGGGGCAGAGAGGGAGAGAACAGTCAGTGTAAAAATAGGGTCGCAGGAATGTACATTGGGGCAGAGAGGGAGAGAACAGCCTGTGTAAGAATAGGGTCGCAGGAATGTATATTGGGGCAGAGGGAGAGAACAGCCAGTGTAAAAATAGGGTCGCAGGAATGTACATTGGGGCAGAGAGGGAGAGAACAGCCAGTGTAAGAATAGGGTCGCAGGAATGTATATTGGGGCAGAGAGGGAGAGAACAGTCAGTGTAAAAATAGGGTCGCTGGAATGTATATTGGGGCAGAGAGGGAGAGAACAGTCAGTGTAAAAATAGGGTCGCAGGAATGTACATTGGGGCAGAGAGGGAGAGAACAGCCTGTGTAAAAATAGGGTCGCAGGAATGTACATTGGGGCAGAGAGGGAGAGAACAGCCAGTGTAAAAATAGGGTCGCAGGAATGTACATTGGGGCAGAGAGGGAGAGAACAGCCAGTGTAAAAATAGGGTCGCAGGAATGTACATTGGGGCAGAGAGGGAGAGAACAGCCAGTGTAAAAATAGGGTCGCAGGAATGTACATTGGGGCAGAGAGGGAGAGAACAGCCTGTGTAAAAATAGGGTCGCAGGAATGTACATTGGGGCAGAGAGGGAGAGAACAGCCAGTGTAAAAATAGGGTCGCAGGAATGTACATTGGGGCAGAGAGGGAGAGAACAGCCTGTGTAAAAATAGGGCCGCAGGAATGTACATTGGGGCAGAGAGGGAGAGAACAGCCAGTGTAAAAATAGGGTCGCAGGAATGTACATTGGGGCAGAGAGGGAGAGAACAGCCAGTATAAAAATAGGGTCGCAGGAATGTACATTGGGGCAGAGAGGGAGAGAACAGCCAGTGTAAAAATAGGGTCGCAGGAATGTACATTGGGGCAGAGAGGGAGAGAACAGCCAGTGTAAAAATAGGGTCACAGAAATGTACATTGGGGCAGAGAGGGAGAGAACAGTCAGTGTAAAAATAGGGTCGCAGGAATGTACATTGGGGCAGAGAGGGAGAGAACAGTCAGTGTAAAAATAGGGTCGCGGGAATATACATTGGGGCAGAGAGGGAGAGAACAGCCAGTGTAAAAATAGGGTCGCAGGAATATACATTGGGGCAGAGAGGGAGAGAACAGTCAGTGTAAAAATAGGGTCGCGGGAATATACATTGGGGCAGAGAGGGAGAGAACAGCCAGTGTAAAAATAGGGTCGCAGGAATATACATTGGGGCAGAGAGGGAGAGAACAGTCAGTGTAAAAATAGGGTCGCAGGAATATACATTGAGGCGGTGTCTTGCTAAATATTTAGCAAAAAAGTGCTGTTAAACTGTGCAATAAAATTTATCTTTATTCATTTCTTTGTTCCATTTTCAAAGTCATGTGAATAACAGTATGTGGATCCCATTTCTGTTGCCAACGCAGCTATTTATATTTTGCAACCACTGAGTCTTTAAGTCTGACATTTTCATTAAGTCGGATCGTCACAGCCTGCAGCAATACTTTCCTCCGTAGGTCCTGGTGGATTGGCTGTATAAAATTTATTGTCCGTATTTTGTCATCAAAGCGTTATTATTGTATTGTGAAAGCTTTGACCGATTTTAAGTCACATTATGCGCTGTGCAATAATTTTACCAATGCTAATAAATATTGCAGTTCGGCATGCTCTTTTCTCAAAAATTTACCGTAACTGGCTCTTTAAGCCACAAACTATTAGCCTTAGTGTGTACACACATTTCATATATAATACACTATACACGTTTGGGTGCTTAATGTTAAAATTTATTATACAATATTTGTTAAGCACTGTAATAAACTATACATTTTGGTCTTTAGAGTTGTGTTTTAAATTGCTGATCCTTCGGCTAATTTTTTTACCCGTCAATCAAACGGAGAGACGCACTCGCATCAGCCGCGTGTTGAACTGTTAAAAGACTCGGGGGAGACATCAGTCAAGCCAGGTTCTTGGTTTAACCGAAGGGTGACCTTTTCATTACCAACTTCTACTCCACCGTTGTTGGGCTCCCCATCAGCCCATAGAGCGGCGCTTATACCCGGGCCGTGGCAACCCACCGCCAGCCTTCGCGCGGCTCGCCGCTGCCTTGAGTCTGGTAGCCACCCAGCCACACGGATCCGCCATCCGAGTACACGCTGCTGAACTGCGAGTTGATGAAGCTCATCTCTGGCCATGATTACGAGACCGAACTCACTGTCGCACCCCTGCTTCTGCTTGCTCTGCTGCCAGTTGCCAGAGTTGGAGTACAGCTTGTACTTCACTCCCCACAGCTGCTCATTGTAGCCAGACGGACACAGCCTGCTTGGCTGCAGTCCCGCCTGCCTCCTCACGAACAGCCGACCAGTGGCTGAGCAGCTGCAGTTTCCCACCCGATGGGCATCTAGCCCCGTGAACTCGCTGTTGATGCGCAGGCTGTCGTTGACCGCCTTGAACGACAAGGCGGTGACGCCGCCAGGCAAGTAGCGGCCTGGAAGCCGAGGATTAGCACAATTAATAATAGAACGCAAGTCGAATGCATACAGTTGGTGCGGCTCTCTCAAGTCGATGTAAATTTTTGTGGGCTCCTTATTTGCTGGAATAGCGCGCGCCTAAACATCAACACAGCTTGGCGAATATGTTTCAATTGTCTTGCTTTGTCGCCGCGTTGTTTGCCTTCTACTTGATATAATAGAATATAGCATTTTAAATTGTTTACTAAAAATGGCAGCCATCCTTATATCGCCAGTGCTTGTTCGTGTGCAGGGACTTCTATAGAGATCCCTGTCTCAGTGGACTGGAGGCTAGAATAATTAAGTCAAACCCCAGTAAACGAACATAAATCGTTGTCATGCCAGCGACAAAATGAAAGGGCCGTGTTTTATTTTAGTTTCCAGTCCACCGATTCCATTTCTAAAAGTCCCTGGCTTGGCTTGTGGTTGCCATCGTGAGTGGTTGTGAGTGACACTTTAGACAATGCCTCTCAAGTAGGCTCGGCAAACCGGTAGGCTCGCTTGTCATCGAGTTTCTCAGTCAGAAATTCACGCATTCTCTATGGTCAACCCTATCTTCATTCTGTAGACTTTCAACTCTGATGATTCTTGGACATTTGTCTATGGTTAAAGCAAGGTGAAAGGGCAGTTTTAGACTTACTTAATTAATTAATAGTTATCTTTGAGAGTGAGAATGATAATTAAGGGACTGCTTCTTCAATAGAAATTCGCTGAGGTATTAGAGCTAACAAGCTAGCTGCGACATCGAACATGCCCCGCATTTCTCTGCCGGCTCAAGTGCTGCTGATTGTGGCTGTCATTTTCGTTGGAAACGCTTGTGCCTGCAAAAAAGTCACCAAACCAATCAAGAAACTTTTTGCCAGTAAGTACACCATGTAGTAGTCAACTGTGTCTTATTACATCATTTGATCTGACCCGAATCAGTTAACTTACTATGGGTGTTTAAATCGCAGACCCAAAAGTTACGGAGGTCGATGGGCACACCTGCTACACTAAGGAATCCATCCGGATTGACCAAGGCATGCCTGCCTACACTAACAATGGCATGGCTAACGACTTGTCCGCTGATGCGTGCAAGAAATTCTGCAAAGACCAGGGCTTTAAAGGCAAAATTGTCGGGGTGACACCAACGGAGTGCCACTGCAACAAGTACATGAAGTACGACGGCGCCAGAGAAGCCGACAAGTGTTCAATCCGTTGCCGGGGCAACGATCAGCAGTTTTGCGGCGGCCTTGGCTACGTGTCCGTGTACCCAGCTTAGCTGAAGCCGCTGCACTGCACTGCACTCTATCTGTAGCCCATTGCCGAGTTGCTTTTGGACAGCCAATGCACTGTAGATCATATCGCTTAAAATGGAGTCTTACTGGCCATATTTTATTTTATTGCTTTTCTTATTGTGTTAACGAGTCTGTATAGGTCTAAATGTGTAAGAATGTTTATTTCTATATACGTTGCTAAAATACTACCTTCTAAGACTACTTAAGACTAATGCTAATACTTGCTTTCTCGAGTCACTTACACGTATTAAAATTGCACGTGTGTTTTTCAGTACGTTTTAAAGGTATTAAAGTACAGAAAGCCCCTTACAAATGCGAAAGTCAACCTGAAGAAGTTAGGAATTCTTGACTGCTATGTGTTCTACCTGTTCTCACATACGAGTCAGAGTGCTGGACCATGTCACAATACCACCAGCAATGAAGAGCAGAATCGAGGTAATGGGGTTGCTCTGCTAAAAAGGAAGTTGATTACGAACATTTAGAGACAGCAGTTGGAGTTTTTTGACCCTATTATGAGCTGTTTAATTGCTTAGGCCTTAGGACAAATAACAAAGAACGAACTAACACTAGAAGCTAAATTTAGTAACAGACAGACAGTGATGCTTAAACGGTCGTAAAAAGTTGGAAGAGGCCATGACAGCCAGATTTTTTCTAAAGTACTCTCCAGAATAGTCTACGCATCGTTGCGTCCTCTCAAACCACTTATTAAAGCAGCTGGACCACTATGAACTTGGCACCTCCTCGACATGCCCGATGAAGGCCTTGACTGCAGCTTCCGGTGATGAATAACGACTGCTACGCATCTTCCGCTTGATTTGCGGAAACACGGGCAAGAAGTCGCACGGGCCAGGTCTGGGCTGTAGGATGGACAAGCTGTTGAATGCGAATTCTCCAGCCAGGAATCCAACCACTTGCCTGGACTTGAAGGCGGAGGCGCGTTGTCGTGATGAAGAAGCACACCCCGAGCTCGAATCCTTGCACGGCAACTGGAGAGACAACTCAGTACTTCTGGCAGGCAGCAGTTGGTACACCAGTTGGCAGCGACGGTGCGCTGCTGCGCAAGTGGTACGGTCGCTAGATGACCAGCTTTCGCCACAAAAACGGCTACCACCTGCTTTGCCACACTGCATGCGCTGATCGTTTCAGCTTCAATGGTGTGGCGCCTCTAACTGGCGTCCACTTGTCCGAATGCTGCTTGTTCTCTGGGTCAAAACTTTTGCTCCAGGATTCATCACCACTGACGATTTCCCAGACCGAGTTTAAGCGGGGCTACCATCGAATCTGTCAAGCATGGCATGCCACCAAGCCACCCGAGCCTCCTTTTGCTCCTCCGTCAGGTGATGAGGCACCCAGCGTGCAGAAATCTTGCAGGATCGTGCGGATGGCTCCCGATGAGATGGCCACTTCTGCCTCTATCTAGGCCACAGTTATCCTGGCATCATCCTCAATCATGGCCCGAATGGCAGCAAAATTCTCATCGCTGCGGAGTTGAGGCGGCCGCTGCGCTCTTCATTATTCAGACTCTGTCGGCCACGTGGAAATTCGGCAAGCCACTTTAGCAAGCCATAAAAGCATTTATGTTTCGAACAACAGCAAGGTTACAGTTGCAGATCTCATGAACATAGGCTTTTATAGTTTTGAATCTCAATCGAGAAAAGCGATCTGAATTTAATTTCACAACAATTAATTTATTTATTATAATCTGACAATAAAATACGTAAATAATTAAAAGTGCTAATTAAATTAGTATCGCACTAAGCAAATTATTATAGCAGGATAAGTAAAGCAGCAAAAAAAATTGCGCAAAAATACGAGCCAATAATCACAAAAACATAAGCTGTACTTTTTTTTAATTAACACCCGTTGTTTAGCAATCAGTGTCGCTACTTATTGAATCCCGCATTCACCTGGCCGCTACTACCGCTAGCCGTCACTGCAGCATCGTAGCTCGGAGGCGCGGCAGTGTACTGCGGGTACTGCGGGTACTGTGGGGCTTGTGGGTACTGCGGCTGCGTCGGGTACGGCTGAGACCCCGCTGGGTACTGCGGCGCAGCGGGGTAGCTGCCGGCAGGCGGCGGGACCGTCACTTGACCGGCGCTGACCACGACGGAACTGGCGCCCTGGACCCGTCGGCGCGCCCGACTGCGCATGCCGGAGTAAATGCCGACCACGATGAGGCCGAACAAGAACAGGCCGCCGCCGACTAACGCGTAGACCCAAATGTTACTGCTGGTTGAATAGTAAGGATTGTAGGTGTTTGGCACGGTGTAAAACGTACTCGTGCCGCCAGGAGGTGCGGAGCAGGCGAATTTGTTTCGATCGCTGCAGTCATCCATAAAAATTGCGTAATACGAGCTTTTGTCATTGAAAGTCCCACAGCGTTCGTACGAATAGCAGCTGGACGAAGAGCCACCTGAGTAGCAGCTGATCTCCGACGTCCTAAAGCACAGGTGGTTCTGGAGTCAAACACAAGAGAAAGAGTGTAAATGTTAGATAAAAGGAAAAACGGATCTAGAAATTACCAGAATTGTAGCGTTCTACTCAGCCAGTAGTGCGAGAATCGAGCCGAGCGGTCGGTCAGTCCGATCCAAGTGTAGTAGCGCCTCAGGCTGTTCGGCAGCAGTCGCATGAACGAGCCAATGTTGTTGTAGTACGCAACCGGAACATGTAGGAGATTCGAGCGCATGCTGTTGCAAGCTCGCTGAGCGTCAAAGTAGTTCCGGCTGCTTTCAATGCTGTCAGTACCGTAGCAGGTGCCGCTGATGTACGTCCAGCCGGGAATGCAGCCGTTGAGGTCCATCGCTCGAACTCGGACTGTGACGCCTTCGCTGTTCGACTGGTCTCCGCTCGCATCAAAGCGGACCCTCAGCGACTTCGATGGCGTCAAGATTTTGTGCTGGTAGTCCGGGATGCTGGAGCCGCTAAACAGCACCTCATCACCGGAGCTGATGGTGAACACTGCCGAGCTGACCTTGAACGACTTGACTTCGACGAAGAATGCTCGATTAGGCGACTCCGCATTGAACTCGCAGCTCATTCCGGAGGAGTAGCTGGCCTCGTTTTTGCGTCTCGTAGTCAGGTAGAAGTCCGTCAGTGACGCGCTGACAATGGTAGGAGAGTCCGGGCTGCAGTAGAACTGCTGCTGTGCCGTGGCCGCCGCGACGAGGCATGCCAGAAGGACCAGCAGTTTGTGCATGCCGACTCTGTGTTGCATGTTTCTGTTTCCTATGGGTTTGCGTTTTGCCTCACTATCGGATTGAGTCTCATTTGCTAGCCGTTTCGACTGGCAATATATTGCTTCGAAAGACGAGTTTGCCGAGAGAGCTCTGATAAGATATGCCAAGTTATATTTAGTGTCTGGCTATGTACATCTGCGCTGACGAATGACATCGGCTGAAATTTAATGCTTGACAATTTGCTGAGCCACTTTCGATGATAATAATCACCGCACTTGATGATAAAATCGCAGTAGATAACTCGTACAAACAAAAGGTGGACGCACTTGCAGTAAATTTTTGTTGCAGAGACCAACGTGCGTTGTCTTATCAATCAGTTTGCATGGATAGGCTGCTGCTTGGAAACCTGCATTGCCCAGTACCGACCTAAGCTGCATGGCCATTAGTTGAAGAAAAAGAGAAATGTCTCTGCAGGTCTTTCTCACTTTTGACTTACCGACCTACCAGTCATGCAAGTTACTTGTATGAATAATAAACTGTGCTATTCAGGACAGTACAATTTATTTTGCACTTTTGATGAGTCATTTTCATCACGACAAGAAGTCTTCTGATTGTACAAGATGTTTGAATTTTGAATTTGCAATTAGTTGGTGATGAAAGCAAGCACTATTCAGTAAAAAATGGGAAACTACGTCTGAAGGAACCTCGTTTGAGGTTGCATTTGTTGTGTGCACGAGCCTTCCGTAATTATAAAATATTGGCTTCTGATCTTGCTATTGGTGAACCAAAAGCATTGGTAGACCGGTAGTCAGGTATCTACCCTTGGAAAATTGTGCAAAAAGTTCTATATAGTTTTGATATTTCTTTCAGGGTTCTTAGATATTTGATTATTTTTCGAAATTCTCCCTATCCGAAATCTTGCAAGATCTTTCCAAGATTATAAAAGATTTGAGTCTGACAAAATCGTACAAAGACAAAAGTATCTTATCACAAGTTAGACATCTACCGGTATTATACGCTCGTAAGAACACTTGTGGAAATCTTGCTTAGTCATGCTGGTGGACTGCACTTGCAAAATATCACCTAGAATGATTCTGCAGAATGATCTACGAGCGTATAATTATTAACGTATATTTTTTCTAAGATTCTCAAAAGATAGCCATTAGGGTAAAATGTAGTACTTGCACTTTGACTCTTGTCTACTAATGGTCGAAAAGTAGGAGCCCGAATATTTGGGATTTAGGCTTCAGTTTTAATAGCAATGTGGGCTCTCTGGGTTGGCTCGGTACTCTCTGCTTTGCACTGGAGCGCTTCGTCTATGGCTCAAAGCCAGCCAAAGTCCAGGGCTGCTGGCAATACTGCGAACTAATCGTTTGCTATACTTGATAAACGTCTTCGCAGCCCGTAGGTTTTCTCTTTCGCAGAATTAACGTCAAGAGAAACAAACATTTGCGATGTGGAATACGTCACGTTTTTTGCTGTCGTCTCAATTGCTGCTGCTGATTTTGGCTGTCATATTCGTTGGGAACACCAGCGCCTGCAAGAAAGTCACTAAACCAATCAAGAAATTATTTGCCAGTAAGTGATTTTAGCTGATTTTATTAAAGAAAACTGGCTAAAGCTATGAATATGTAGAAATATCTTTGTGCACCCTTCCCAGCAGAAACCTAAGTCGCTTTTCAATGTATATGGACTGGCAAGGCTGACTAATTGTGTCTAACCATTTCAAATTCACAGATCCGAAAGTCACGGAGGTCGACGGGCACACCTGCTACACTCAGGAGTCCATCAGGATTGACGAAGGCGTCGCAGCCTTCACTAACGACAACATGGACAAAGACCTGTCCTTGGCTGAGTGCAAGAAGTTCTGCAAGGAGTCCGGCTTTGAAGGCAAAATTATCGGACTGACTCCGACCGAGTGCCACTGCAACAAGTACATGAAATACGACGGCAAGCGCGACAAGGAAAAATGCCCAATTAGGTGCAAAGGCAACGACCAGGACTATTGTGGCGGCATTGGCTACATCTCGGTTTACCCCAGCTAGAGGGGGCGATGCTTCTGTGAAAGCTGAACTAGCTACTGTAAACTAAATATTGGTGGATTTTTGTTTAGTTATTTTAGACCCTTGCAGAACCCATCTGAGCTGAATTTCTTTTGCAGTCTGGTTATTTTCTGTTTCCTTAACTATTCATTAGGTAAAACTGCAGTGTGCGATGAAGTATAGGATCTACTCCTAAATAAAATGTATTTCAAACTGAAGTTATAAGACTTCAATTCAACTTTTAAGAATTTAAAAAATAGGTTGCAGGTTATTTGTATTTAAGTTTAGTGAGGTGAAAGTTAATCAGTCAGTGTAATGAGCAACTTTTCTCACTAGATAACGCATTTTGTAGAGAATTACGAGTATTTTGCTTCAGTTCACCCAGCCGTAAAATGGGTGCCAGCATTAGCTGGGGCAATTGAGGGTGTGTGGCGGCCCCCCCGTCCTTGGACTGAACAGCCGTACGCAGCCTTCAGATGCGCCGCGCAATAGCTGCGGCTGAGCTGTCGGTTGCACATCTGGCGATTAAAGCAGGTGTACTCACTTATTATTATTACTATTATCATCACCATCATCAATTTGAAGAAGACTGCAGCTATCTACCACGAGCCATGCTGCATGCCCCGATACATAATACTGTAGTCTAAAAGCGGACCGTTAATAAGTTAAAGTTAAGGAGCATTCTGCATGAGATCACCGTATCAGTCTGGCCCGAATCAGACACTGGGTGTAATTTTTTAAGATGTCCCACTTTCTTTAGGAATTCGAATAATTTGTCTATGGTTGAATCGGTCGGTCAGTCTGTACAGATCTTTTTCGATATTAATTTGCCTAAGCTCTGCCTTCAACGCTTGCTTGGGCATAAAAAATTATTGAGTTGTAAATTATCAAGCCGCTGAGGCATCAACGAGTTCGTAGTACAAGGAGCCTTCACCTGCGGCGCCATGTTAAATTTCCAATTCATTGCTTGCCTCGTGGTTCTTCTGACCACCGTAGCGTCAGTTCAAGCCTGCCCGAGGAGCTTTGTGGCGATCAGAAATACGTTTAGCTGTAAGTTTTGTACAGGCTCCGTCCGTTTAACATAGAGTCCGTCCGTTTAAACATGACCACACTCCCACTGTCACGCTGTTCCAGCCCGAATCAAGACGCTTAACGGACCCAGCTGCTTCACCGAGCGGTCTTTGCGCACCGCAGGCGAAACGGAGGGCACCTACGACGAACTGAAGGAGACCATGACTCCCGACGCCTGCCGCAAGCTGTGCAAAGACAAGGGCCATTCGGCTAGCAGCATCATTGCGGTGTCGCAGACGCTGTGCCACTGCGACAAGAACTTCAAAAAGGAGGGCTTATCGGACGTTGCCAAATGCACGAACAGTTGCCCGGGCAATCTGGATGAGCGTTGCGGCGGTCCGGACTATCTGTCTGCCTATCCAGTGTAGGAGCCGCGCCTCGACAGTTTGCTCAAATATAAGTTTTAGAGCATGGATGGACACCTAGCTATAGTCTGCGATACAAGTTAAGAGACAATTTTTTAGCTATCGTACTACCGAGTGAATTCTTTGTTTTAACTAACGGTAATAAATTACCACCATTCTATATATCATTTTTAAAATAAACCTGCACATTTGGCGGCCATCCAGATTTTTTTATATTTCCAACAGGCACTACTAAACATACTGAAATATACTTGAAGTATAAGACGCTGGAGACAAATAGTATAGAGAGCTCTGCAAAGCGAGTTCACTTTTACTGCAGCTTAAAATTGCACTACTCAACTGACAAGGATGTTCTAGAAATTTCCAATCCAGAATTCAAGCATTGGCCTGCGAAACAATAAGGACTCCAAGACCAAGGATCCCATACGAGAACATGGACTGCCCATATGGGTGGGGTATAAAGTGAAGTTCACTTCCTCAGTTCGAACTTCTAATGATGCTCTCCGTAATAAATGTGAACAGGAAATCTTGGATCATAAAGTTTCGAATTTTAAAAACCTTGCTGCAGAGAGGATAAAGTATATTTACCTAGTAACTTTAAAAGATCGAGACACAATGTAAATTCTAGCAAAAGTGATCAGAGACATAGATTTTTACTCTCGATACGTCATTATTCACCACCTTCTTGTGATTACTTTTTGTACACTGTGAAAATCAATTGGTACTTACGAGGCGTGTCCGGAAAGCAGTGTTAACTTTGACGAGGTTGCGCAAATGACCAAACTTGACGACGATGTAATAAGCATCCGGTTTGTATAACCATCGCTAATCCTGCATGTACTTTAAGCTGATTTGAGTTGTCTATGACCGAGCTTTAGCCACGTGGCTTTGGCTTAAAACACGAAAAAATTATTGGGTCAAGGTTAAGCTTGACAATTCATAACAGTAGAGAAAGAGAGCCATCATAAAAAGTTGGCATGGCGCATCGTTTAATCATTTTAGTATTCACCTGTGGAGTCATTCTGCTTAGCAACGTTGCCGAAGTGCATGGCTTCACCCGGGCTTTTGTAGCCTTGAAAAACATGGTCTCATGTAAGCTTGTTCAGCTGTTGTCTGATTCTGTCTTGATGACGCAAATGCAAGTCCGTCTCTGTTTGAATTCCTAGCCCGGACGCACTCCGTACTCGGTCCATCCTGCTTCACACTGAGATCCCTGAGAACTGTCGGCTCAAACGAGGGCACGTACAATAACTCCATGGTGCAGTCGTTCAAGTCCTGCCGCAACCTGTGCAAAAAGAAAGGCCACGAACAGACTGACATCATCGCGATTGAGGTCGACTTGTGCCACTGCGGCAAGGAGTTCCGCAAAAACGGCCGGGCGGACGTCAACAAGTGCTTGCACAGCTGCCCTGGCCGGATCGAGGAGCGCTGCGGAGGGCCCGGCCACATCTCCGCTTATCCATACGATATGAAAATTGACTACTAACCAGGCAGGACTGAGTACTTTAAGTAGCTGCATCAACTAAATCGCTATATTGTCCTGGTTTAGATTTTTTGTTCTCTCATTTAAAGCACTTAGGAACGAGACGCCTTCTTTGCGTGGTACATGCGGTACCAACCAGTTTACAGATTTGTTTTGCTGTAGGCAAGCGAATTCCTCACTAAAATTAGCGCGGTAAATAAAAAAATACTGAGTTCGAAGGACAAAAGGTTACAAATAAGTTCAGCACACCTTTGACAACATGTAACGATTTACTTTAAATAACAATTGCTTCTCAAAACTTCTCTTCAAGATCTGCTATTGCCGAAGAAAGCATTTATCAGGGTATTATTTTACAACATTCTAAGATAATCTCTTAAGTGACAAAGTGAGACAGAGAGAAGGAAAGCGTCTGTTTAATGCGAATATTGGAGTCCAGCAGGAGACGGGTTCAGGAAAGTTGCAGCGGCACCGGGAAAGGGTGCCTGATGAGAAAACTTGGTGAAAAGGTGAATCGGCTAATTCGGCATTAGAGAATGCCGAACCGCTCCAGGTGTTTGTCGATTATAAAAGCGCGACAGCCTTCCAGCACTTTCTTCACATTGTCGGTGTTGACGGCGCAGGTGTAGTAATAGCAGCAGGTGTGATGGTGGTACTCGAATTTGAAATCAGCCTGGCGCTTTCGTTTCGCTATTTCCTGAAGTAGAGTTCGAGAAGTTTGAGAACAGTTTGAGAATTTCTTTAGCATTCGATTCTTAAGAAAAAAAGGAATTGATTCTATCGCCCAATATACAGACAGGCTTTTGGTCTCACTGAAAGGCACCCGAGGCTAAATTGACAGTCAAAGTCTCAATGTCCCGTTGACAGACACTACATGGTATATTGGGTTTAATTGAGTGTCACACTTCCAATGTCCCGTTGACAGAAATGTAGCATTAATTAGCTAGTAGCGAGCCCCATTTTGACCATAGACAATATTCTCAAGCTGTTTCTCGTACT
Organism: Macrostomum lignano; assembly: GCA_002269645.1. Classification (NCBI taxonomy): domain Eukaryota; kingdom Metazoa; phylum Platyhelminthes; family Macrostomidae; genus Macrostomum; species Macrostomum lignano. The sequence continues at coordinate 124,238 of NIVC01002740.1, forward strand.
GTATCTAAAATCGAGTAAAGCCGAGGCGAGAGTTTACAACCTTTCTTTCTCACTTACGCCAAAGTTAACTCCACGATTTGCGATTTGATTCATTCGCTACAAAGTGGTAGCAGAGCGTTTTTCGGACCGAAAACAACGCCACCTATCCGTGATCACTGAATTTGTCAGCGACATCGTTCACATCGCCGGTAGGGACAACGTGGTTGCCGATGCACTATCTCGTCCCAACCTCACGTCCGAGGCGCAGCCACCATCGTCCGTAAGACTGCTAGCCGACATCCCGCCCTCGGTGGATTTGCCAGCTATCGCTCGAGCCCAGAAAGACAGTCTACCCGCCAACGACCCGCCAGTAGGACAGTTCAGCAACTTCGATATCGGGATTAAAGACTACCCATTACACTGTGAGACTTCGCAAACTAACCCGCGTCCCGTAGTCCCTGAAGTACTACTACGTGCGGTGTTCAACTCGCTGCATTCGTTCGCACACCCCGGCAGAAAAGCTACGCAACGGCTCATTAGCTATCGCTTCTTTAGGCCGCTAATGAGTGCCGACATTCGCAAGTGGGTAGCCGAGTGCCAACAATGCCAGAAGTACAAGACTGGACGACTTGTGTAACGCCCACTGCAGCAGCTGCCTGTGCCATCTCAGAGATTCACGACGGTACACATTAACCTGGTCGGACCGCTAACGCCTCCTGAATCTGAAGATCCTGACCCGAAGCCTCGCTACCTACTCACCATGATCGATGCCTACTCACGCTGGTTCGAAGCAGCACTGCTTTCGAACATTGCCGCCACATCAGTCGCACGAGCCTTCCTGGAAACCTGGATTTCTCGGTTCGGCCCACCTTTGACGCTGATCAGTGACCAGGGATCCCAATTCCGAGCGGAGCTCATGAAGAACTTGAAGGGCCTACTCGGCATTCACCACATCCGCAATTCAGCCTATAATCCGAGAGAGAGCTAACGGTATCATCGAACGTGCACACCGGACGCTATAGGTCGGTTTGAAGGCGCGCGGCAAGAACTGGCTGCAGCAGCTGCCCGTCGTGCTCCTGGGCATGCGCATTTTCCCAGATGAGTCAGGTGCCTCTCCGTTCTCCGTTGTTACGGGTGAGCAACCGCTGGTCCCACCGCTCGTCACCGACACGTCTGCGCTCAAGGAGCTCTCGACTAGTCTACACCAGCTTTTCTTCCCATACCGGCAGCCGAGAACGTGCGAGATAGCCGTGCATCTGCCAGCCGCGCTGAGGTCGTACACACACGTCTGGCTACGGTTGGACCGTCTGGCTACGGTTGGACCGTGTGCGACGACCCCTGGAGGCTCCTTACCAAGGCTCGTACGCGGTGCTGGACAGGCACGACACCAAAATGACACTCCAGATCAACGGCAAGCCTACCGTAGTGTCGATCGATCGTGTCAAGCCCGCCACCCTGCCAACAGCCCATCAAGAGCAGCCAGCAGCCACACTGGCCCCGCCAAGCGACGCTCCCGCCTCTAACACAAGGTCGCGCAGCTCAAACCGCGCGATTCAAGAGCGAGACCTCCGCGCAAGTCCTCCAGGAAGGACAGTCCACCTAGCAATACTTGAACAGTGCTTTAACCGATCAACCTATGACATCAGCATTGCTTGCCTACTCGTTCCCCTTCGCTGTTCAAACTTTTTGTCTCTGATTATCTAATGCATAGTGATGTACTTCATCTAGGAGGGGGAGTATCTTTTAGCATTAATTAGCTAGTAGCGAGCCCCATTTTGACCATGGACAATATTTTCAAGCTGTTTCTCGTTTACTGTATATAAAATCGAATAAAGCCGAGGCGGGCCGAGCCGAGAGTTTACAAAATTTCTTTCTCACTTACGCCAAAGTTAATTCCACTGCGCTTTGATTCACTCGCTACAGACACTATAGTGGGTTTAATTGACAGTCACACTCCCAATGTCCCGTTGACAGACACTATATTCGGTTTAGTTGACAGTCACACTCCCAATGTCCCGTTGACAGACACTATATTCGGTTTAGTTGACAGTCACACTCCCAATGTCCCGTTGACAGACACTATATTCGGTTTAGTTGACAGTCACACTCCCAATGTCCCGTTGACAGACACTATATTCGGTTTAGTTGACAGTCACACTCCCAATGTCCCGTTGACAGACACTATATTCGGTTTAGTTGACAGTCACACTCCCAATGTTCCGTTGACAGACACTATAATCGGTTTAGTTGACAGTCACACTCCCAATGTCCCGTTGACAGACACTATATTCGGTTTAGTTGACAGTCACACTCCCAATGTCCCGTTGACAGACACTATATTCGGTTTGACAGTCAGGTTCTGATGGGTACGTTGGTACATGTAGCTATCTCGAACTTACCATAAAGATATTTTTCACAAAACAGGCAGTCTTGACAGTGTCAGGGTGAACTTTCGGCAGGTCCTGCTGCTGCTGCTGCTGCTGCTTGCCGCGTTTCTTCTTCTTGCCCGGTTCAGCCGACCCTCCGGCTGCTGCTGCAGGCTTGACTGCAGTATTGGCAGCAGCTGCAGTAGAATCAGAAGGTGCGTTCGTTAGCAAAGCCTTTTGCTGCGCCACCTGCTGCTGAGGTGACTGCTGCTGAAGGCCGTTTCCGTTCTGCGGCGTTGGGCCGTCGGCGTTTGCCGCCGCCGCAGCAGCCGCCGCGGCTGCCATTTCCTCAAGTCTGGGGAATGCGTCGAGAAATTCTCGCCGCTCCTCCTCTGCAAAGAATGATGAGAATCTGTTTTTGTTTGTTGACTGTTTTCTTCACCACCAACGCCGCCAGCGTACAAGTGACCGGTGCCCGTTCCATCCCCTGCAAAGCTACCCTTGGTACCAGAGAAGGCACAAAAGTCATCTCATCCCAGAGTGGCCAATAACCATCCCAGAGTGGCAAACAACCATCCCAGAGTGGCCAACAACCATCCCAGAGTGGCCAACAACCATCCCAGAGTGGCCAACAACCATTCCAGAGTGGCCAACAACCATCCCAGAGTGGCCAACAACCATCCCAGAGTGGCCAACAACCATTCCAGAGTGGCCAACAACCATTCCAGAGTGGCCAACAACCATTCCAGAGTGGCCAACAACCATTCAAGAGTGGCCAACAACCATTCCAGAGTGGCCAACAACCATCCCAGAGTGGCCAACAACCATCCCAGAGTGGCCAACAACCATTCCAGAGTGGCCAACAACCATTCCAGAGTGGCCAACAACCATTCCAGAGTGGCCAACAACCATTCAAGAGTGGCCAACAACCATTCCAGAGTGGCCAACAACCATTCCAGAGTGACAAAAAACCATTCCCTTCTATCCCTGGGAGACATATGAAGCATTTAAAACCAAAAGCCGACAACCAAAGCAGTAGAAAATGAATCAAAGTCTCATCATGCAAGGCGAACCAGACTGAACAGAGCCCAAGAGTGCCTAAACAAAACTGTCAAGCTATTTCGACCCTACCATTGGCCAACAGAAATACTTTCTGTTCGACTTTTTATGCAAATTTTCTACTTGTCTGCTCTGACACAAGCCAACCAGCCGGACCCAGAATAAACAGGTTTAGATGAGCTCCGACGGTTGCTTTGCTAGTGGGTTCGCTGCCTGAACTCCATGGCAACGGTAGAGATTTTATGAATCCAAACCCTGTGTTTTCTCACTAAAGCAGGGCGAGGAAAAATGCCGCTAGAACGGACTACCGACCGTACACTCAGTTTTAAGTCCGCATTTAATCGGCATTTTTCGTTAACAAAACAGCCGATCTGAGTCTTGTCTAAGATTAAGAATCTTTCACTTGGTTTTCACTTCACAATCTCACGGTTGCTGAGCTAATAAATTTTTGAGCTTGTGATCGCCCACCGTTCGACTGCTCTTACCGGATGGCACGAAGCGGTCAAAGTCCAGCTGGCTGATGAACCGCACGAGGTCCAACGGTCCGATGTGCTTCTTTTTCTGCTTCTGAGACGCAGCTTCTGCTGTTGCAGTCGACGCTCTGCCAATTACAGTCGGAACTGTTGAAAGCTTGCAGCTCCGACGACGGTGCATCACTGGATGTTCGTCGCTGTCGTTCTGGTGCGAAGACCCGGCAGAATCAGCAGCAGCCACAGTTGCCGCCGTCGCTTCCATTTCGATTGTCTGCCTGCAGTGAGTCAGCATCGTTTCCAGCGACTTGCCCGCCCTGATCTTCTCCTCCAGTTGGTCAATCTTGTTGATAAACAACAACACGGACACGTCCTGCAGGTAGCGGTTCAGCCACACCTCCTGGAACGTGTCGAGCGACTCCAACAGCCGATTCTTTGGTCGCTCAATGCCGACATCTTCTTTCAACGTCAGGTCGAAGCTGCTTACGTCGCACAAGTAGAGAATGGCGGTGACGTTGTTGAAACACTGAATCCATTTCTTTCGCTCGCCCTTCTGTCCGCCAACGTCGTAGACTCTGGTTTTTGAAGGGTTTGAATTTGATGAAGTGCTGGAACTTGACAACATCACATCAATATGAGCGGCTCTTGACTTCCTACTCTCGGCTAGGTATTCAGACATGTCACTCAGTAGGCCTCGAAACAACTGTGCTACTTTTCGAGTCGCGAAAAGCTCACAAAAGGGCAGTAAATTCTTGGCAACGAGAAAGCCAATTCTGTTGTACATCTTGGAAGCAAATATTCGTGTGTTTGCCTGTTTGCTTTTGGTGAAGACAAAATTCGGGGTTGACTTGCGCACAGAAGGACGGTGCATGTTTCAACAAGCATTGCACCAAAGTCCAGACTCTAGAGTATCCACAGCACGTATTAATTATTTCTTTCCTACGTCGTATCTGTATCCCTTTACCCTTTCTGCGGTCCCTCACTCCCCTGTTCCTAATATATGCACTAATAATTTGTCAATAAATCTTGATTCCAATATTTGTTCACCTGAACTTTGCCGTATGATTTCCATCCTTGATCTCGAAGCGAATATCCGTGATATTGTTTGTCATGATTCGGCAACGCAGAATGTCCTGATCCGTGGGTGTGTAGGTCTTGTTTTTGAATAGGTGAATCCTGTCCAAAAAGCTGGAAAATTAACGGTTTTTGGTGTTATCAAATATCAGAACTAAACAGATTTTTGTTCAGCAATAAGAAGACTCAAAAGTAAAAAGAAGCATTAACCACTAACTATTTAGCACAATCAATGAGCTGATAGCGATTTGAGTTTCGAAAGCTCTCCTGAACACCCGGATCCTGCCACAGGCGTTCAGCTGCGCGAAAGAATCGACTCGAATAAACGAACGGGTCCAGGTCCGCTCGGGACGCGTTGTGCGCCTGGTTGTCGGTCATCTGCTGCAGCAGCCACGCGCCCATTTCGGCGGCCTCCTCGCTGCCGAATGGGATGCCCAACTTGTCCATGGCCGCCACAATGCACTGCGAGTTTTGGTTTCAGCAAACAAATATGAATAACTGGCAATACGAACTGAATTGTGGTGCAAGCGGTGGGATCGTGTCCAGCTTATCAATTTGTTTGCCGAACTTACAGCTATGGAGTCTCGAATGTTTCTGCGCATGTACGCCAGCTTCTCGCGTCTCTCTCTGAAGCAATCAAAGTAACGTGTCAATGAACCGTCAATAAAGAGCTGTTTGGTCCCACTTTTCCTCTGGAGAAAACACGAGGGCCTATGGTATATTGGGAGACCGTACTGCTATAACCTGTTTAAACCTCTTCGAAATGCATTAGCGATTGCTATGGAACCTTTCCCGATTTTTAGCAATAAATAGTTACTTTTACATGTTGAATTCCCTGTGTGGATATAAAGTTGGAATTTGTCGGACTGGAGATCAATTAACCATTTACAACCCGGTCTGGCTTATTGAAGGAGCTAGTGGTGTTCTCTTAAAACGGTTTTATCTTTTTATCTAGAACGAAATAATGCATCTAAAAGGGTCTCTCATCACAGACCACAAGAATAACTATGTCGGGGAAAAAGCATTAGGAAAGATATATTGCATAGCTAGGGATAGCTGTAAATAAGCCCTTTCAAAATCCAAGTCTTATAACTCCACATTGGTACGTCTTTTATAAATACCAGCGACTCTTGATAGCTGCTCACTCGTAACTGAAGCCGTTGATGTGTATGATCTGCATCTGTTTGCACACTGTGGACTTGCCAGATTCGCCAGTACCTGCAAGGGGCCGCAGAAACGAATTGATCAAATTGCGTTATAGTGCGTGCATCGCCCGATCACCCCCCCCTCCAGGCAATTCATCACACGCACGCGCAGTCTCAAGAAAATAAAACGTCAGATTTGGGACAGCTCGGATCAGGGGCGGGCGGGACAGAATAATTCAGCTGGCTTAGTGGTCTAATCAACCCTGATTAGACAGGGATGGGGCGGTGATTACTCCGGCTCCCAGTGTCAGCCTGGGAGTCTGAGACCAGCTCCTATCCGCTGGTCTCCTTCTCGGTAGAAAGAGAGGAGTGCTCTCTCTCTCTCTCTCTCTCTCTCTCTCTCTCTCTCTCTCTCTCTCTCTCTCTCTCTCTCTCTCTCTCTCTCTCTCTCTCTCTCTCTCTCTCCTCGTCTCCTTTCTCTGCTCTCTGCCTCAGCTATCCGCCCCGCGGGACGGCCGCAACAGCTGGTGCAAATAAGGGAAAACGAGGAAAAGGAAAAGCGATTTAATTTCCAGCGCATAGGTTCGTATCTCACGATCTCTCAGTGTCACGCAATGCTGAATGTGAAGGAGCGAGACCCAGTGAAGTGTAAGGCTTGACTGGGTCTCTAAGCCAGGGCACGGGCGCGTAGATAAACAGTGGACCTGCCACTTTTTTTTCAAAAAAAAAAGAAAAGCCGTCCCGCAACGAAAAGAAGGCAAATAAGCAGCCGCTGTCCGGAGCATTCTCGTTTCTTCTCCTGGCGCGCACTTCCTCGCAGTCAGTCAGATCGCGCCACGCCTGTTCACCGGAGCGTGAAGATCGCTCACTGAGTGACGTGAAGTTCGGCGGGCGCACCTTCACTGTCTTGCTAATCCATCTCAATCTGAGTCTATCTGTCCCCACCCTGATGGACTGTCATCAGCTTGGGGATACTGCCTGCAGCCGAAAGGACGCACTGATCGGTTGCTATTAACTCATGCATCACTTAATTAATACATTCCCTGAGGCCCCATTTCTTAATAACCTTCTTTCTGTAAGCCCTCTGTAGTCTCGTTATCTGTCAGATTAAAATAAAGGACAAAAATCAAGTGCCAAAATTGATTCGATCTCTTTAATTGATTGGCCCATCTTAGCAACTACCCGTGCTTAAAATACACCTGCGACGTCACCAATGTCCAACAATAAGACATCGGAAATCAGAAATAGTTCTCAGATTATTCAACTTTGTAGCATGTAGGTACGCTCCTATTTGATAAAAAAACACTAATATAACATCTAAACCAACTTATGGAGGCAAACAGAAAAACCGAATTCGAAAGAGACGCCGAAAGTCACGTCTGACAGTCGAGCAATTTATGCGCACACCTTTCAAAGGTTTATTATGCAGATTTATTTCTCTCTCTGTCTGACGCTCCCCCACCACACGCAGCAGGCGTGGGCGCTGGCGACTGAGGCTCAGGTAGAACCCGGGCAGAGAATAAACAGAAAGAAAGGAGAAAGTCAAACAAAACCCAGTCTGCATAATTTAACTCTTTCTATTGGAAAGATGATTCTTAAGAGTTGGAGTGTAGATAGAGGTGAATTGAGATGCAGTGAGAAAGATTTACCTAGTAGCAAACATCCCCCCTCACACTTGAAACCGCATTTGGCAGCGCCGGTGAAAAGCACTGAGACTCAATGGAACTCAGACAGAAACTGTGGGGCTGAATAAACATTCAAGACTGCTGCACCGCCTGAAGTAGCTAAAGGGTGGGCAATTGCTACTGCCGAAGCAGATTTTCTTAATTCATATTCAGTCGTCTGGGAGCGAATAATTAATCCACTCAAACCTTTGAGACAGCTTATCGCTGCTTTTGCCCCGGAATGCTCCAGATTGAATGAGCTTGTCAATTTAACTGATTGTCTAACACGCATTAAGACAAACAGACAGACAAACAGACAGACAGACAGACAGACAGACAGACAAACAGACAGACAGAGAGACAGACAAACAGAGAGACAGACAAACAGACAGACAGACAGACAGACAGACAGACAAACAGACAGACAGACAGACAGACAGACAGACAGACAGACAGACAGACAGACAGACAGACAGACAGACAGATAGACAGACAGACAGACAGACAAACAGACAGACAGACAGACAGACAGACAGATAGACAGACAGACAGACAGACAGACAGACAGACAGACAAACAGACAGACAGACAGACAGATAGACAGACAGACAGACAGACAGACAGACAGACAGACAGACAGACAGACAGACAGACAGACAGACAGACAGACAGACAGACAGACAGACAGACAGACAGACAGACAGACAGACAGACAGACAGACAGACAGACAGACAGACAGACAGACAGACAGACAGACAGACAGACAGACAGACAGACAGACAGACAGACAGACAGACAGACAGACAGACAGACAGACAGACAGACAGACAGACAGACAGACAGACAGACAGACAGACAGACAGACAGACAGACAGACAGACAGACAGACAGACAGACAGACAGACAGACAGACAGACAGACAGACAGACAGACAGACAGACAGACAGACAGACAGACAGACAGACAGACAGACAGACAGACAGACAGACAGACAGACAGACAGACAGACAGACAGACAGACAGACAGACAGACAGACAGACAGACAGACAGACAGACAGACAGACAGACAGACAGACAGACAGACACTCTTACGACTGTCTGTGTGTTTAGCGGGACCTGAGTTATGTTAATGCGTTACGTGGACCACGCAATTCCGGTTAAAAAATAGAGTCTGTTTTGACAACGCGAAAGGCTAGCTAGGGTTATCTTTTTGTTAACTTGACGGAATAGCCAGTTCGGGGAAACTGTGGTGGTTCACTAACTACGCTTTGGGGACCGGGTTAGGTGGACCGCAAAAAAACAGTTGGTTTAGTTAGACCTCTTTCGTTGTAGAAAATTTATTGCTTTAAACTGTTCTTTTGAACTAATTAAAACAGAAATTCTCAAAAAGAACAGATAAAAGGGTTACGACGTCATTTAATGAAACTACCCCAAGTTCAAACCAATTTATTTAGCATTACTAATCGGGTTAATCGGGTTAAACAAATGTACGATCGCATTAGTTAGTTGCGTCGCGTGAATACAAGAAGGTGAATGAAAATAAAGCATTTTGAAAATAAATACCGAATCATATCAAATACTAACTGTAAACTCATTAAAACTATTTTAGGTCAAAATGTATGCTTCAAATACATGTTAACAAACGTAAGATTCCATTAGTTAAAAAAGGTCATCCGAGTACGAGCCTACAAGAAGTTGAAGGGCATTTTTAAAAACGACAAAAGTTACTAAAACTGAAAATAAAATGATTTGACTACACCAGTCCTATTATACTGAATGAGTTGGTGAGCAATCATATGATAAGCCAATCATTTTACCGACTTTCATCTTTTCGTTCACGCAGATGATGGCTTAATCTTCTTATTTTTTCTACGAAATATTCTCCTGGACCTTCCCTGCCTCCGTGGTCCGGGACCGCTTCTGTTATTGATCTGTCATTGACTCTCTCACGAATTTAAGCTTACTCGGCCATCGAATCCGCTTTCGTCAGCTCAGCTCTATGATGAACCTTTCTATATTTCTCGTCAATTAGTGGTTTGAATATTCTTTTACAGTTCGTTTTAACCTTCATCTCGGTGAAACGCAGTCAGTCTCGTCGAGCTCAGGCGAACAAAATCAACCACAGGCTCCTACAAAGGTAGAAAATAAAATTAACTGACAATCAAACAGACACAGAAATCTGTTCCAGTTGTGTCTGTAGGTTAGGCGGACCACCTTCCGAGAGCAAAAGCCTCAAACAGACTGAGAGAGCTGCTTCAGTTGTGTTTGTAGGTTATGTGGACCACCTGAGAGCCAGAGCCTAAACAGACAGAGAAATCTGTTCGAGTTATGTCTGTAGGTTAGGTGGACCAGCTACTCCACAGCACTTCTAGGCGATAATCTGAGCCAGGAGTCTCCGAGAGCCTCTCGTTACACATCCAGATGTTCTGCCTTGATGCTGGACTAGCTCACTTTCTAGGAATATGTTCTGATTGCATTCTAACAAACTGAAGCATTTTCTGCACTAAACTTTCTCGGCGGCTCTGAGAGCCAGAGCCCCAAACAGACAGAGAAATCTGTTCGAGTTGTGTCTGTAGGTTAGGTGGACCAGCTACTCCACAGCACTTCTAGGCGATAATCTGAGCCAGGAGTCTCCGAGAGCCTCTCGTTACACATCCAGATGTTCTGCCTTGATGCTGGACTAGCTCACTTTCTAGGAATCTGTTCTGATTGCATTCTAACAAACTGAAGCATTTTCTGCACTAAACTTTCTCGGCGGCTCTGAGAGCCAGAGCCTCAAACAGATAGAGAAATCTGTTCGAGTTGTGTCTGTAGGTTAGGTGGACCAGCTACTCCACAGCACTTCTAGGCGATAATCTGAGCCAGGAATCTCCGAGAGCCTCTCGTTACACATCCAGATGTTCTGCCTTGATGCTGGACTAGCTCACTTTCTAGGAATCTGTTCTGATTGCATTCTAACAAACTGAAGCATTTTCTGCACTAAACTTTCTCGGCGGCTCTGAGAGCCAGAGTCTAAACAGACAGAGAAATCTGTTCGAGTTGTGTCTGTAGGTTAGGTGGACCAGGTACTCCACAGCACTTCTAGGCGATAATCTGAGCCAGGAGTCTCCGAGAGCCTCTCGTTACACATCCAGATGTTCTGCCTTGATGCTGGACTAGCTCACTTTCTAAGAATCTGTTCTGATTGCATTCTAACAAACTGAAGCATTTTCTGCACTAAACTTTCTCGGCGGCTCTGAGAGCCAGAGCCTCAAACAGATAGAGAAATCTGTTCGAGTTGTGTCTGTAGGTTAGGTGGACCAGCTACTCCACAGCACTTCTAGGCGATAATCTGAGCCAGGAATCTCCGAGAGCCTCTCGTTACACATCCAGATGTTCTGCCTTGATGCTGGACTAGCTCACTTTCTAGGAATCTGTTCTGATTGCATTCTAACAAACTGAAGCATTTTCTGCACTAAACTTTCTCGGCGGCTCTGAGAGCCAGAGCCTCAAACAGACAGAGAAATCTGTTCGAGTTGTGTCTGTAGATTAGGTGGACCACCCTCTGAGAGCAAAAGCCTAAAACAGACTGAGAGAGTTGCTTCAGTTGTGTTTGTAGGTTATGTGGACCACCTAAGAGCCAGAGCCTCAAACAGACAGAGAAATCTGTTCGAGTTGTGTCTGTAGGTTAGGTGGATCAGCTACTCCACAGCACTTCTAGGCGATAATCTGAGCCAGGAGTCTCCGAGAGCCTCTCGTTACACATCCAGATGTTCTGCCTTGATGCTGGACTAGCTCACTTTCTAGGAATCTGTTCTGATTGCATTCTAACAAACTGAAGCATTTTCTGCACTAAACTTTCTCGGCGGCTCTGAGAGCCAGAGCCCCAAACAGACAGAGAAATCTGTTCGAGTTGTGTCTGTAGGTTAGGTGGACCAGCTACTCCACAGCACTTCTAGGCGATAATCTGAGCCAGGAGTCTCCGAGAGCCTCTCGTTACACATCCAGATGTTCTGCCTTGATGCTGGACTAGCTCACTTTCTAGGAATCTGTTCTGATTGCATTCTAACAAACTAAAGCATTTTCTGCACTAAACTTTCTCGGCGGCTCTGAGAGCCAGAGCCTCAAACAGATAGAGAAATCTGTTCGAGTTGTGTCTGTAGGTTAGGTGGACCAGCTACTCCACAGCACTTCTAGGCGATAATCTGAGCCAGGAATCTCCGAGAGCCTCTCGTTACACATCCAGATGTTCTGCCTTGATGCTGGACTAGCTCACTTTCTAGGAATCTGTTCTGATTGCATTCTAACAAACTGAAGCATTTTCTGCACTAAACTTTCTCGGCGGCTCTGAGAGCCAGAGCCCCAAACAGACAGAGAAATCTGTTCGAGTTGTGTCTGTAGGTTAGGTGGACCAGCTACTCCACAGAACTTCTAGGCGATAATCTGAGCCAGGAGTCTCCGAGAGCCTCTCGTTACACATCCAGATGTTCTGCCTTGATGCTGGACTAGCTCACTTTCTAGGAATCTGTTCTGATTGCATTCTAACAAACTGAAGCATTTTCTGCACTAAACTTTCTCGGCGGCTCTGAGAGCCAGAGCCTCAAACAGACAGAGAAATCTGTTCGAGTTGTGTCTGTAAATTAGGTGGACCACCCTCTGAGAGCAAAAGCCTAAAACAGACTGAGAGAGTTGCTTCAGTTGTGTTTGTAGGTTATGTGGACCACCTAAGAGCCAGAGCCTCAAACAGATAGAGAAATCTGTTCGAGTTGTGTCTGTAGGTTAGGTGGATCAGCTACTCCACAGCACTTCTAGGCGATAATCTGAGCCAGGAGTCTCCGAGAGCCTCTCGTTACACATCCAGATGTTCTGCCTTGATGCTGGACTAGCTCACTTTCTAGGAATCTGTTCTGATTGCATTCTAACAAACTGAAGCATTTTCTGCACTAAACTTTCTCGGCGGCTCTGAGAGCCAGAGCCCCAAACAGACAGAGAAATCTGTTCGAGTTGTGTCTGTAGGTTAGGTGGACCAGCTACTCCACAGCACTTCTAGGCGATAATCTGAGCCAGGAGTCTCCGAGAGCCTCTCGTTACACATCCAGATGTTCTGCCTTGATGCTGGACTAGCTCACTTTCTAGGAATCTGTTCTGATTGCATTCTAACAAACTGAAGCATTTTCTGCACTAAACTTTCTCGGCGGCTCTGAGAGCCAGAGCCTCAAACAGATAGAGAAATCTGTTCGAGTTGTGTCTGTAGGTTAGGTGGACCAGCTACTCCACAGCACTTCTAGGCGATAATCTGAGCCAGGAATCTCCGAGAGCCTCTCGTTACACATCCAGATGTTCTGCCTTGATGCTGGACTAGCTCACTTTCTAGGAATCTGTTCTGATTGCATTCTAACAAACTGAAGCATTTTCTGCACTAAACTTTCTCGGCGGCTCTGAGAGCCAGAGTCTAAACAGACAGAGAAATCTGTTCGAGTTGTGTCTGTAGGTTAGGTGGACCAGGTACTCCACAGCACTTCTAGGCGATAATCTGAGCCAGGAGTCTCCGAGAGCCTCTCGTTACACATCCAGATGTTCTGCCTTGATGCTGGACTAGCTCACTTTCTAGGAATCTGTTCTGATTGCATTCTAACAAACTGAAGCATTTTCTGCACTAAACTTTCTCGGCGGCTCTGAGAGCCAGAGCCCCAAACAGACAGAGAAATCTGTTCGAGTTGTGTCTGTAGGTTAGGTGGACCAGCTACTCCACAGAACTTCTAGGCGATAATCTGAGCCAGGAGTCTCCGAGAGCCTCTCGTTACACATCCAGATGTTCTGCCTTGATGCTGGACTAGCTCACTTTCTAGGAATCTGTTCTGATTGCATTCTAACAAACTGAAGCATTTTCTGCACTAAACTTTCTCGGCGGCTCTGAGAGCCAGAGCCTCAAACAGACAGAGAAATCTGTTCGAGTTGTGTCTGTAGGTTAGGTGGATCAGCTACTCCACAGCACTTCTAGGCGATAATCTGAGCCAGGAGTCTCCGAGAGCCTCTCGTTACACATCCAGATGTTCTGCCTTGATGTTGGACTAGCTCACTTTCTAGGAATCTGTTCTGATTGCATTCTAACAAACTGAAGCATTTTCTGCACTAAACTTTCTCGGCGGCTCTGAGAGCCAGAGCCTCAAACAGACAGAGAAATCTGTTCGAGTTGTGTCTGTAGGTTAGGTGGACCAGCTACTCCACAGCACTTCTAGGCGATAATCTGAGCCAGGAATCTCCGAGAGCCTCTCGTTACACATCCAGATGTTCTGCCTTGATGCTGGACTAGCTCACTTTCTAGGAATCTGTTCTGATTGCATTCTAACAAACTGAAGCATTTTCTGCACTAAACTTTCTCGGCGGCTCTGAGAGCCAGAGTCTAAACAGACAGAGAAATCTGTTCGAGTTGTGTCTGTAGGTTAGGTGGACCAGCTACTCCACAGCACTTCTAGGCGATAATCTGAGCCAGGAGTCTCCGAGAGCCTCTCGTTACACATCCAGATGTTCTGCCTTGATGCTGGACTAGCTCACTTTCTAGGAATCTGTTCTGATTGCATTCTAACAAACTGAAGCATTTTCTGCACTAAACTTTCTCGGCGGCTCTGAGAGCCAGAGCCCAAACAGACAGAGAAATCTGTTCGAGTTGTGTCTGTAGGTTAGGTGGACCAGCTACTCCACAGAACTTCTAGGCGATAATCTGAGCCAGGAGTCTCCGAGAGCCTCTCGTTACACATCCAGATGTTCTGCCTTGATGCTGGACTAGCTCACTTTCTAGGAATCTGTTCTGATTGCATTCTAACAAACTGAAGCATTTTCTGCACTAAACTTTCTCGGCGGCTCTGAGAGCCAGAGCCTCAAACAGACAGAGAAATCTGTTCGAGTTGTGTCTGTAGGTTAGGTGGACCAGCTACTCCACAGCACTTCTAGGCGATAATCTGAGCCAGGAGTCTCCGAGAGCCTCTCGTTACACATCCAGATGTTCTGCCTTGATGCTGGACTAGCTCACTTTCTAGGAATCTGTTCTGATTGCATTCTAACAAACTGAAGCATTTTCTGCACTAAACTTTCTCGGCGGCTCTGAGAGCCAGAGCCTCAAACAGACAGAGAAATCTGTTCGAGTTGTGTCTGTAGGTTAGGTGGACCAGCTACTCCACAGCACTTCTAGGCGATAATCTGAGCCAGGAATCTCCGAGAGCCTCTCGTTACACATCCAGATGTTCTGCCTTGATGCTGGACTAGCTCACTTTCTAGGAATCTGTTCTGATTGCATTCTAACAAACTGAAGCATTTTCTGCACTAAACTTTCTCGGCGGCTCTGAGAGCCAGAGCCCCAAACAGACAGAGAAATCTGTTCGAGTTGTGTCTGTAGGTTAGGTGGACCAGCTACTCCACAGCACTTCTAGGCGATAATCTGAGCCAGGAATCTCCGAGAGCCTCTCGTTACACATCCAGATGTTCTGCCTTGATGCTGGACTAGCTCACTTTCTAGGAATCTGTTCTGATTGCATTCTAACAAACTGAAGCATTTTCTGCACTAAACTTTCTCGGCGGCTCTGAGAGCCAGAGCCCCAAACAGACAGAGAAATCTGTTCGAGTTGTGTCTGTAGGTTAGGTGGACCAGCTACTCCACAGCACTTCTAGGCGATAATCTGAGCCAGGAGTCTCCGAGAGCCTCTCGTTACACATCCAGATGTTCTGCCTTGATGCTGGACTAGCTCACTTTCTAGGAATCTGTTCTGATTGCATTCTAACAAACTGAAGCATTTTCTGCACTAAACTTTCTCGGCGGCTCTGAGAGCCAGAGCCCAAACAGACAGAGAAATCTGTTCGAGTTGTGTCTGTAGGTTAGGTGGACCAGCTACTCCACAGCACTTCTAGGCGATAATCTGAGCCAGGAGTCTCCGAGAGCCTCTCGTTACACATCCAGATGTTCTGCCTTGATGCTGGACTAGCTCACTTTCTAGGAATCTGTTCTGATTGCATTCTAACAAACTGAAGCATTTTCTGCACTAAACTTTCTCGGCGGCTCTGAGAGCCAGAGCCTAAACAGACAGAGAAATCTGTTCGAGTTGTGTCTGTAGGTTAGGTGGATCAGCTACTTCACAGCACTTCTATGCGATAATCTGAGCCAGGAGTCTCCGAGAGCCTCTCGTTACACATCCAGATGTTCTGCCTTGATGCTGGACTAGCTCACTTTCTAGGAATCTGTTCTGATTGCATTCTAACAAACTGAAGCATTTTCTGCACTAAACTTTCTCGGCGGCTCTGAGAGCCAGAGCCTCAAACAGACAGAGAAATCTGTTCGAGTTGTGTCTGTAGGTTAGGTGGACCAGCTACTCCACAGCACTTCTAGGCGATAATCTGAGCCAGGAGTCTCCGAGAGCCTCTCGTTACACATCCAGATGTTCTGCCTTGATGCTGGACTAGCTCACTTTCTAGGAATCTGTTCTGATTGCATTCTAACAAACTGAAGCATTTTCTGCACTAAACTTTCTCGGCGGCTCTGAGAGCCAGAGCCTCAAACAGACAGAGAAATCTGTTCGAGTTGTGTCTGTAGGTTAGGTGGACCAGCTACTCCACAGCACTTCTAGGCGATAATCTGAGCCAGGAGTCTCCGAGAGCCTCTCGTTACACATCCAGATGTTCTGCCTTGATGCTGGACTAGCTCACTTTCTAGGAATCTGTTCTGATTGCACTCTAACAAACTGAAGCATTTTCTGCACTAAACTTTCTCGGCGGCTCTGAGAGCCAGAGCCTCAAACAGACAGAGAAATCTGTTCGAGTTGTGTCTGTAGGTTAGGTGGACCAGGTACTCCACAGCACTTCTAGGCGATAATCTGAGCCAGGAGTCTCCGAGAGCCTCTCGTTACACATCCAGATGTTCTGCCTTGATGCTGGACTAGCTCACTTTCTAGGAATCTGTTCTGATTGCATTCTAACAAACTGAAGCATTTTCTGCACTAAACTTTCTCGGCGGCTCTGAGAGCCAGAGCCTAAACAGATAGAGAAATCTGTTCGAGTTGTGTCTGTAGGTTAGGTGGACCAGCTACTCCACAGCACTTCTAGGCGATAATCTGAGCCAGGAATCTCCGAGAGCCTCTCGTTACACATCCAGATGTTCTGCCTTGATGCTGGACTAGCTCACTTTCTAGGAATCTGTTCTGATTGCATTCTAACAAACTGAAGCATTTTCTGCACTAAACTTTCTCGGCGGCTCTGAGAGCCAGAGCCCCAAACAGACAGAGAAATCTGTTCGAGTTGTGTCTGTAGGTTAGGTGGACCAGCTACTCCACAGCACTTCTAGGCGATAATCTGAGCCAGGAGTCTCCGAGAGCCTCTCGTTACACATCCAGATGTTCTGCCTTGATGCTGGACTAGCTCACTTTCTAGGAATCTGTTCTGATTGCATTCTAACAAACTGAAGCATTTTCTGCACTAAACTTTCTCGGCGGCTCTGAGAGCCAGAGCCCAAACAGACAGAGAAATCTGTTCGAGTTGTGTCTGTAGGTTAGGTGGACCAGCTACTCCACAGCACTTCTAGGCGATAATCTGAGCCAGGAGTCTCCGAGAGCCTCTCGTTACACATCCAGATGTTCTGCCTTGATGCTGGACTAGCTCACTTTCTAGGAATCTGTTCTGATTGCATTCTAACAAACTGAAGCATTTTCTGCACTAAACTTTCTCGGCGGCTCTGAGAGCCAGAGCCTAAACAGACAGAGAAATCTGTTCGAGTTGTGTCTGTAGGTTAGGTGGACCAGCTACTTCACAGCACTTCTATGCGATAATCTGAGCCAGGAGTCTCCGAGAGCCTCTCGTTACACATCCAGATGTTCTGCCTTGATGCTGGACTAGCTCACTTTCTAGGAATCTGTTCTGATTGCATTCTAACAAACTGAAGCATTTTCTGCACTAAACTTTCTCGGCGGCTCTGAGAGCCAGAGCCCCAAACAGACAGAGAAATCTGTTCGAGTTGTGTCTGTAGGTTAGGTGGACCAGCTACTCCACAGCACTTCTAGGCGATAATCTGAGCCAGGAGTCTCCGAGAGCCTCTCGTTACACATCCAGATGTTCTGCCTTGATGCTGGACTAGCTCACTTTCTAGGAATCTGTTCTGATTGCATTCTAACAAACTGAAGCATTTTCTGCACTAAACTTTCTCGGCGGCTCTGAGAGCCAGAGCCCCAAACAGACAGAGAAATCTGTTCGAGTTGTGTCTGTAGGTTAGGTGGACCAGCTACTCCACAGCACTTCTAGGCGATAATCTGAGCAGGAGTCTCCGAGAGCCTCTCGTTACACATCCAGATGTTCTGCCTTGATGCTGGACTAGCTCACTTTCTAGGAATCTGTTCTGATTGCATTCTAACAAACTGAAGCATTTTCTGCACTAAACTTTCTCGGCGGCTCTGAGAGCCAGAGCCTAAACAGACAGAGAAATCTGTTCGAGTTGTGTCTGTAGGTTAGGTGGATCAGCTACTTCACAGCACTTCTATGCGATAATCTGAGCCAGGAGTCTCCGAGAGCCTCTCGTTACACATCCAGATGTTCTGCCTTGATGTTGGACTAGCTCACTTTCTAGGAATCTGTTCTGATTGCATTCTAACAAACTGAAGCATTTTCTGCACTAAACTTTCTCGGCGGCTCTGAGAGCCAGAGTCTAAACAGACAGAGAAATCTGTTCGAGTTGTGTCTGTAGGTTAGGTGGACCAGCTACTCCACAGCACTTCTAGGCGATAATCTGAGCCAGGAGTCTCCGAGAGCCTCTCGTTACACATCCAGATGTTCTGCCTTGATGCTGGACTAGCTCACTTTCTAGGAATCTGTTCTGATTGCATTCTAACAAACTGAAGCATTTTCTGCACTAAACTTTCTCGGCGGCTCTGAGAGCCAGAGTCTAAACAGACAGAGAAATCTGTTCGAGTTGTGTCTGTAGGTTAGGTGGATCAGCTACTCCACAGCACTTCTAGGCGATAATCTGAGCCAGGAGTCTCCGAGAGCCTCTCGTTACACATCCAGATGTTCTGCCTTGATGTGGACTAGCTCACTTTCTAGGAATCTGTTCTGATTGCATTCTAACAAACTGAAGCATTTTCTGCACTAAACTTTCTCGGCGGCTCTGAGAGCCAGAGCCTAAACAGACAGAGAAATCTGTTCGAGTTGTGTCTGTAGGTTAGGTGGATCAGCTACTTCACAGCACTTCTATGCGATAATCTGAGCCAGGAGTCTCCGAGAGCCTCTCGTTACACATCCAGATGTTCTGCCTTGATGTTGGACTAGCTCACTTTCTAGGAATCTGTTCTGATTGCATTCTAACAAACTGAAGCATTTTCTGCACTAAACTTTCTCGGCGGCTCTGAGAGCCAGAGTCTAAACAGACAGAGAAATCTGTTCGAGTTGTGTCTGTAGGTTAGGTGGACCAGCTACTCCACAGCACTTCTAGGCGATAATCTGAGCAGGAGTCTCCGAGAGCTCTCGTTACACATCCAGATGTTCTGCCTTGATGCTGGACTAGCTCACTTTCTAGGAATCTGTTCTGATTGCATTCTAACAAACTGAAGCATTTTCTGCACTAAACTTTCTCGGCGGCTCTGAGAGCCAGAGTCTAAACAGACAGAGAAATCTGTTCGAGTTGTGTCTGTAGGTTAGGTGGATCAGCTACTCCACAGCACTTCTAGGCGATAATCTGAGCCAGGAGTCTCCGAGAGCCTCTCGTTACACATCAGATGTTCTGCCTTGATGTTGGACTAGCTCACTTTCTAGAATCTGTTCTGATTGCATTCTAACAAACTGAAGCATTTCTGCACTAAACTTTCTCGGCGGCTCTGAGAGCCAGAGCCTAAACAGACAGAGAAATCTGTTCGAGTTGTGTCTGTAGGTTAGGTGGACCAGCTTCTCTACAGCAATTGAGTTGCAGGCCTTGCAGCTAGCTACTTTGAGATCATCAAACGAAACTCACTTTTTTGGTCTCGGTGTCGACGGATTTGCGAGCAGACTGATGATTTTCACCAGGCGAATGCGGCTTCTTCGATTTCGCAGTAGCTTTTTGCGACGTTTTTTTTAGTTTTTATGTAGGCTTGGCGTCCTTTTTTGGCGGGTCATCATATCTGTTTATAGATTACAGTTTTAGGCACAATAAATTTATTATGGATGAAACTTGGAGTAAGGATTAACATTAGACCTAATAA